>VSMD01006697.1:0-16408 GCA_008750895.1 Mirza zaza | reverse complement strand
TTTTTTTTTTTTTTTTTTTTTTTTTTGAGACAGAATCTCACCTGGGTAGAGTGCAGTGGTACCATCATAGCTCACAACAACCTCAAACTCCTGGGCTCAAGAGATCCTCCTGCCTCAGCCTCTCACATAGCTGGGACTATGCTAATCAGTTTTTTTCTATTTTTTGTAAAGACAAGGTCTCGCTTTTGCTCAGGATGGTCTCCAACTCCGGGCCTCAAGTGATCCTCCCACTCCCACCTCCCAGAGTGCTAGGATTACAGGCATGAGCCACTGTGCCCGGCCTGATCTTAGATATTGTTAAAAAGGTATTGCATTCTGCAGGCACTAGAATTTGATAATTCAATAGAAGGCCTTTACTTTTTAGAAACATTGTTTTTAGTCTTTTCTCCATAATTTTCCAATATTGCCATAAATGATATAAGAGTGTCTTTTATGATCTTGCCATCTAAAAAAAATGTTAGGTGTGTGCGTGTGTGTCTGTGTGTGTGTCTGTGTGTCTGTGTGTGTGTGTATAAAACTCCAAGCTCTAGGCCGGGCGAGGTGGCTCACACCTGTAATCCTAGCACTCTGGGAGGCCGAGGCGGATGGATTGCTCAAGGTCAGGATTTCAAAACCAGCCTGAGCAAGAGCGAGACCCCATCTCTACTATAAATAGAAAGAAATTAGTTGGACAACTAAAAATATATAGAAAATATCAGCTGGATATGGTGGCACGTGCCTGTAGTCCCAACCACTAGGGAGGCTGAGGCAGAAGGATCACTTGAGCCCAGGAGTTGGAGGTTGCTGTGAGCGAGGCTGATGCCAGGGCACTCTAGTCGGGGCAACAGAGTGAGACTCTGTCTCAAAAAAAAAAAAAAAAATTCAAGCTCTTTTATAGCTCACCAAATTTACAAACTCTGATCCTGTTAAAAATCATTTAAATTGCTCAAAATGGAGGTAAAACTGCCGTCCGGTCGCCCCCAGCCCGACTCTGGCCGCCACCGGGGGGAGGAGGGCCATGATCCAAAGGAACCAGAGCAGTTGAGAAAACTGTTTATTGGTGGTCTGAGCTTTGAAACTACAGATGATAGCTTAAGAGAACATTTTGAGAAATGGGGCACACTCACAGATTGTGTGGTAATGAGAGACCCCCAAACAAAACGCTCTAGGGGCTTTGGTTTTGTGACTTACTCTTGTGTTGAAGAGGTGGATGCAGCAATGTGTCCTCGACCACACAAGGGCGTGTTGTGGAACCAAAGAGAGCTGTTTCTAGCGAGGATTTTGTAAAGCCTGGTGCCCATCTAACAGTGAAGAAACTTTTTGTTGGTGGTATTAAAGAAGATACAGAAGAATATAATTTGAGAGACTACTTTGAAAAGTATGGCAAGATTGAAACCATAGAAGTTATGGAAGACAAGTAGAGTGGAAAAAAGAGAGGATTTGCTTTTGTAACTTTCGATGATCATGATACTGTTGATAAAATTGTTGTTCAGAAATACCACACTATTAATGGGCATAATTGTGAAGTGAAAAAGGCCCTTTCTAAACAAGAGATGCAGTCTGCTGGATCGCAGAGAGGTCGGGGAGGTGGATCTGGCAACTTTATGGGTCATGGAGGAAACTTTGGAGGTGGTGGAGGTAATTTTGGCACTGGTGGAAACTTTGGTGGAAGAGGAGGCTATGGTGGTGGAGGTGGTGGCAGCACAGGTAGTTATGGAGGAGGTGATGGTGGATACAATGGATTTGGGGGTGATGGTGGCAACTTTGGCGGTGGTCCTGGTTGTAGTAGTAGAGGGGGCTATGGTGGTGGACCAGGATATGGAAACCAAGGTGGTGGATATGGCGGTGGTGGAGGAGGATATGATGGATACAACGAAGGAGGTAATTTTGGAGGTAACTATGGTGGTGGTGGGAGCTATAATGATTTTGGAATTATAGTGGACAACAGCAATCAAATTATGGACCCATGAAAGGGGGCAGTTTTGGTGGAAGAAGCTCGGGCAGTCCATATGGTGGTGGTTATGGATCTGGTGGTGGAAGTGGTGGATATGGTAGCAGAAGGTTCTAAAAACAGCAGAAAAGGGCTACAGTTCTTAGCAGGAGAGAGAGCGAGGAGTTGTCAGGAAAGCTGCAGGTTACTTTGAGACAGTCTTCTCAAACGCATTAGAGGAACTGTAAAAATCTGCCGCAGAAGGAACGATGATCCATAGTCAGAAAAGTTACTGCAGCTTAAACAAGAAACCCTTCTTGTTCAGGACTGTCATAGCCGTAGTTTGCAAAAAGTGCAGCTATTGATTAATGGAATGTAGTGTCAATTAGATGTACATTCCTGAGGTCTTTTATCTGTTGTAGCTTTGTCTTTTTCTTTTTCTTTTCATTACATCAGGTATATTGCCCTGTAAATTGTGGTAGTGGTACCAGGAATAAAAAATTAAGGAATTTTTAACTTTTCAATATTTGTGTAGTTCAGTTTTTCTACATTTTAGTACAGAAACTTTAACAAAATGCAGTTTTGAAGGTGTTTCCTTGTGAGTTAACAAGTAAAAAACATTGTTAATTACTATTTTGTATGAATTTTGCTAAAATTAACTGTAAAGAAACACCTGCTGACTTGCAATCTATTCTCCCCATTTCCAAACCATGATATGAATGGGCGCTGACATGTGGAGAGAATAGATATTTGTATGTTTGCAATGTGTGTTTTAGATAAATAGGATTGGGTATTTAAATTAGCATATTTGTGAATTTAATAGCATTAAGATTACCATTCAATGAAAATCTCAAAATTTCTATTTGGTTTTTGTGCATTTTCTTCCAAAATGTAATCATATGATTTTAGTGTGTTAGATTTGCTGAGTCCTAGCTGTGTTTAGAACAACTTCATTCTACATTTACCTTGGTCACATTTGAACTGCTGCCATAGTTTTTGGGTATAAAGAATGTCTACTGCCCACTCTTTAAATTCTGGGAAGGGATAGTGGGCATTTTCCCTCTTCCTCTTACTTTATGAAGACAGTTCTTAAGAACGTTTCAAAATAGAGGACCACTAAGCCTGCTATATCAGAGGAAATTAGTGGGTACTTTTTTTTCCTTTTTAAAAGCACAAGAGGCCCATAAATATCTTATTTTCCTTGGTTTAATTTTTTTTTCTCTATACACACTTTCAGAGCAAGAGAATAAAAATCATGCGTTATTTAAACCCTTAACTGGCTGGCATGCTTTCTGGTTTGTACCCTATACATTTTGCTGGAGGAAACCAAGAACAGTCCTAAGTATAATTGTTTAAAATAACTTACTGCAGCAGAAATGTAGCATAGTTGCTTAGTACAAGCTTCTTACTTCATAAAGACCTGAATTCAAACTTGGGTGATCTGGAGTTCCTAAATTCCCAAAGAACACATTGTTACTTCTTGTGTGTATTTCAACCTAAATCATGTTGATGTGAGTTATCAATTTGTTTGGAAGGCCCTGGTTGAGAAGTTTTAGATAATAAGGTCATATATATATAAATATAAACCAATGTCTACTGTTTTGCGCCAGCTAGTGCTTACAATTTCATTCGAGTCCTAAGTATGTGCCCTGCTGTTATTCTTTCTTTGGTATTTGAACGTTGAATTCGAGATTTCTTATTTTTGTTTTAAGAAGTACTAAGCAAAACAAGCAATAAAAAGGGGAATGGGGTGTGCTAGTGTTTGAAAAAAAATCATTTACATTTTTTGGTTGCACTTTTAATTCTGAATTCAGGCAATTGGTTTGATCAATTCTTTTTGACTGTTGAGAGGAAACTTCTTTTGATATTTTACTACATTTTTGCTAAAAGTGTCTCTCAATACTGTGTGTTTTATAATCTTAATTGTTTTTTTTTGTTTTTTTTTTTTTGAGACAGAGTCTTACTTTCTTGCCCAGGCTAGAGTGAGTGCCATGGCGTCAGCCTAGCTCACAGCAACCTCAAACTCCTGGGCTCAAGCAATCCTGCTGCCTCAGCCTCCCAAGTAGCTGGGACTACAGGCATGTGCCACCATGCCCGGCTAATTTTTTCTATATATATTAGTTGGCCAATTAATTTCCTTCTATTTATAGTAGAGATGGGGTCTCGCTCTTGCTCAGGCTGGTCTCGAACTCCTGAGCTCAAACGATCCGCCCACCTCGGCCTCCCAGAGAGCTAGGATTACAGGCTTGAGCCACCGTGCCCGGCCATAATCTTAATTGTTTTATGCAACAACCTTTTCATTTTGCTCTGCCTTAACCAATTGCAATTGGTATTCATTGTGAATTTTGTAACATACTTTATTATAGACTCTTTCTTTGTTTCAATTATAGTAGTAGCATCTGTATCTTCACTGAATCCAATTTAACTTTTAAAATTTGTCCATATAATTTTTAAGCTAGAGAAAATAAATTGATTATATTATAATTAAAACAAGAAGTATTTCAATTTTATTATCAATTACAGTTTACATAAATATCTTTGTAACTTATACTATCTGTTTAAACATTTAAATGAACATATTACAATGTTATACCAGTGCATAGAAAAAAACATTCACATCGAATCAATCTGTCGGTGACTGACATCAGTGATATGTGTCTATATAATACACTACATGGTCAATATGCACACTATCATATAACAACAATATCTTGTTGATGCAATGGTTAAAGTGAAATGTGACCCTACCAAAACAAAAAAGTTTGTTTGATGAAAAATATGTTATTTTTCTTCAGTTTTTAAATTTAAAATGTGACACTTGCCACATTCCAAGTGCTCAAGTAGCCATTTGGGGCTCATGCCGCCGTGCAGGACAGCCCAGCTCTGGGCAACAGAGATTCGTCATCAGTGAACAAGCAAGACAAACATCCCTCTCCTTCTGGACTTCAGTTTTTCTGTCTACTTATATTTTGTTTATCTTCTAAAGAACATAAAGCTATATTTTTGAATTTTTATCTAGTCAGAAATCTTTGTGCTTTAATTGGACAATTCAATCCAATTACTTTTAAAATAATTACTTACCTATTTGGATTTATAGCTGTCATGTTGCACCTTCTGTTGGTCCAGCTATTGCTGGTCTCTCTCATTTGCCTTTTTCTTCCCCTCTGTAAATTTTTTCCTTCTCTTCTAATTTGCAAATATTATGCACTCCTTCTATTCTTCTAGTGTTTACCCTACACTTCATTTTTATTTATTTATTTTTTGAGACAGAGTCTCGCTTTGTTGCTCAGGCTAGAGTGAGTGCCGTGGCGTCAGCCTCGCTCACAGCAACCTCAAACTCCTGGGCTCAAGCAATCCTCCTGCCTCAGCCTCCGAGTAGCTGGGACTACAGGCATGCACCACCATGCCCGGCTCATTTTTTCTATATATATTAGTTGGTCAATTAATTTCTTTCTATTTATAGTAGTGACAGGGTCTCACTCTTGCTCAGGCTGGTTTCGAACTTCTGACCTCGAGCAATCTGCCCTCCTCGGCCTCCCGGAGTGCTAGGATTACAGGCGTGAGCCACCGCGCCTGGCCTACCCTACACTTTAAAAAGCTTTTTATTTTGAGATAAGTTTGAACTTATAGAAGCATCACAAAATTAGTACAGAGATTTCCTCTCTACATGGCAGCCAGATTCTCCTAATATTAATGTATTATATAATTAAGGAAGAATAATCAAATCTAAGCAATCAGCATTGATACAATACTATTAACTAATCTATAGACTTTATTCAGATTGCACCAGTGTTTTTCATCATTAATATCTTTTTTCTGCTGGGGGAGCCAGTTCAGAACTCCACATTTCATATAGCTGCCATGTTTCCTTAGTCTCCTCCAATCTGAGACATTTCCTTGGCCTTTCCTTGCCATTTATAACCTTGACGTTTTTGAAGAGTACTGATCAGTTATTTTGTAGAATGTCCCTTAATTCGGGTTTATCTAAGATTTTGCATGGTTAGATCGAGGTTGTTTACTCGTTACTGGGAAGGGCTCCACAGAGTTGAAAGGCCCTTATCAATACATGAGATTGGGTGTAGGTGATGTTGAGATGCACTGCTGGGGATGGTAACCCGCTCAGGTTGTTTAAGGTGGTGTCTGTCGGTCTTCACTATGAAGTTACTGTTTATCCATTTGTAATTAACAAATATTGGCAGGGAAGATATAAATATCTTGTTTCTGCTTCAGTTTTCACCCACTAACGTTAGTTTCTATCAGTGGATCTTGCCTGGAGCTACTGTGGAGTTTCAAGGGTAATTCCATTTCCCTCATCCCTTCTATATTTATTAGTTAGAATTTATCCGTAAAGAAGATATGTTTCTTTACCCTCAAACTACACATTTGTTTTTTTTTGAGACAGAGTCTCACTTTGTTGCCCAGGCTAGAGTGAGTGCCATGGCATCAGCCTGGCTCACAGCAACCTCAAACTCCTGGGCTCAAGCAATCTTCCTGCCTCAGCCTCCCGAGTAGCTGGGACTACAGGTGTGAGCCACCACAGCCACCTAATTTTCTGTTTCTATTTTTAGTTGACTGTCTTTTTTTTTTTTTTTTTTTCTATTTTTAGTAGAGACGGAGTTTCATTCTTGCTCAGGCTGGTTTCAAACTCCTGAGCTCAAGCGATCCTCCTGCCTTGGCCTCCCAGAGTGCTAGTATTATAGGCGTGAGCCACTGCCCCAGCCAAACTATACATTTTAACATGCCTATTTAACTCACTAAATTCTAAAATTAATCATTATCTTTACCCTCCCCTAAGAGACCTTAAAAGGCTTTATTATCACGTGCCTCTCCTCAGTTCATATGCTTTGTTGTTTCTTTATAGCCTTTTTTCAAATCCCAGAAAATATTGTTTCAGTTTGTTTCAATGTACACACACTTTTACTACTTTACTTATGATTCCTTCTTTCATCTGTGAGATTTCAAGGTATCTTTACTATGATATGATACTTTTACTTCTTCCTAATATATATTTTCTTTGAATTAGCTCTGAAAAACTGTTGGAGGTAAACTTTGTTTTTGCTCACATAAATGTCTTTAGTTCATTCTCATTTTTTGAAGTAATTTATATATAATGTTCAGATTTTAAATGCACAATTCAATGAGTTTTATCAAATGTATATACCTGTGTAATTACTACTCCTATGAAGATAAGAACTTTTTGGCTGGGTGCTGTGGCTCACACCTATAATCCTAGCACTCTGGGAGGTCAAGGCAGGAGGATCACTTGAGGTCAGGAGTTTGAGACCAGCCTGAGCAAGAGTGAGACCCCGTCTTTACTAAAAACAGAAAACTTAGGCATGGTGGCATGCACCTGTAGTCTCTACTACTCGGGAGGCTGAGGCAGGAGGATCACTTGAGCCCAGGAGTCTGAGGTTGCTGTGACGCCACAGCACTCTAGCTCAAGTGACAGAGCAAGACTCTGTCTCAAGGAAAAAAAACAACATTTCATCTTAGAAAGTTCCCTTGAGCTTCTTTCTAATCAATTTCCCTGGCATCCCAGATAATCACTGTTCCGATTTCTATCACCATAGTTTAATTTTGCCTGTTCTTGAATGCCATACAAAATATTGTCATCCACTATGTATTTTGGCTTCTTTGCTAAACATAATGTTTTTCAAATTTATCCGTATCATTCACCCTTATTCCTGAAAGATATTTTCCTTAACATAGAATTCTATGGTGATAGTTATTTCATGGGAATATTCTATTATTTTCTATTCCATTGTTGCTGTTAAGAAATCTTTCAGGCAAGGCGCGGTGGCTCACGCCTGTATTCCTAGCACTCTGGGAGGCCGAGGCGGGCGGATTGCTCGAGGTCAGGAGTTCGAAACCATCCTGGGCAAGAGCGAGACCCTGTCTCTACTATAAATAGAAAGAAATTGGCCAACTAATATATATAGAAAAAATTAGCCAGGCATGGTGGCACATGCCTGTACTGCCAGCTACTCGGGAGGCTGAGGCAGGAGGATCGCTTGAGGCCAGGAGTTGGAGGTTGCTGTGAGCTAGGCTGACGCCAGGGCACTCACTGTAGCCTGGACAACAAAGCGAGATTCTGTCTCAAAAAAAAAAAGAAATATTTCATTTTTACTTAAGTTAATCCACCAATTTTTTTTCTGCAGGTAATCTATTATACTTCATTTGTTTTTCTTTTCTATTTGCTTTAAGATTGACATTTTTTCTTTGGTAGTCTGTAGTTTCACCATGATGTGCCTAAGTGTTGACTTTCTTTCTCTCTTTCCAGTTTGGGATTCAATGGATTTACTCAATCTGTAGCTTAGGATATATATATATATATTTTTTTTTTTTTTTTTTTTTTGACATAGTCTCACTCTGTTGCCTGGGCTAGAGTGCTGTGGTGTCAGCCTAGCTCACAGTAATCTCAAACTCCTGGGCTCAAGCGATCCAACTGCCTCAGCCTCCCGAGTAGCTGGGACTACAGGCATGTGCCACCATGCCCGGTTAATTTTTTCTATATATTTTTAGTTGGCCAATTAATTTCTTTCTATTTTTAGTAGAGATGGAGTCTTGCTCTTGCTCAGGCTGGTTTCTAACTCCTGACCTTGAGCAATCCACCCGCCTCGGCCTGCCAGAGAGCTAGGATTACAGGCGTGAGCCACTTCGTCCAGCCTAGCTTAGGATTTTTAATCAATTTTAGAAATGATTAGCCATTATCTTTTTAAAAGTTGCCTCAGCTCCATTCATGTCCTCTCTCTTCTTGAACAGTCTAGGTCCAATCAGGAGAGAGCAATAATACAACAGGTTAAAGAGGAGAAGTTTAATATAAAGAATGATTAACTTATGATAAAAAGAGTAACTATATGATATAAGGAAACTCTATATGGTACCCTAGAGCTGAGGGAGTATCTAAGGAAAAATAAGCTTGGAAAGGGTTCAGATCTTATTGGAAAAGGTATGGTTCAGCCTATTAGATAGCAGAGAACGTTGCTGAATTGGCTAGGGTCAAGCTAGTCTAGAGTTTCTGGGCAAAATAGGCCCCATCCAGAGTGCAGGCGGGGCAGCGGGCGACCAGCAGTCGGGAAGGCAGGCCTGCAGTGGGAGTCCAGGTGCTCATGGGGCGGGAGGCCCTCAGAGCATCTAGGCAGCACAAGAACTTGCAGAGGGAGTGGCAGCTCTGTGAGGACCTGCGGGCCACAAGCGAGCCATGCAGAAGTTGTGCAGAATCTTGAAAAAGGGCGACCGCAGGTGTCTGGCGGGCCAGGCCACAGGCAGCTGTGTGTGGCCGCGCAGGAGCTTCGGCCTCCTTGCCAACAGGGCTGCAGAAGGGCAGCCGTCACGCCCAGGGGGCAAAGCCGGAGACGACTGTGGTCTGGGCCTGTGGGTGCTTACTGGTGTCGTCGCTCCCCGCCCGGAATAGCAGGAGAATCCCTTCAAGCTCCTGCAACGTCCCTCCAATGCCCACTTTACTGAGAAAGCTTAATAGCAGGCCTGCTTTAAAGAGGAAATTCTTAAAAGAATTCAGTTGTTTGTTACGGAGGATATATAGTGCCGATGCTCCTTCACTTATGAGGGGTTACGCCCATAAACCCATCGTAAGTTGAAAATATCAGAAGTCAGAAATGTGTTTAATACATTTAACCTACTGAAAATCATAGCTCACCCTAATCTACCTTAAATGTGATCTGAACACTTACATTATCCTACGGTTGGGCGAAAGTATCTAATACAAAGCCTATTTTATAATAAAATGTTGAATATCTCATGCAATTTGTTGAATGCTATACTGAAGGTGAAAATCAGAATATCTGTACGGGGATTCAATTGTAGAAATCATTAAGTATGGTTTCTAAGTACGGTTTCTACTCAATGCATATTGCTTTGTACCATCGTAAAGTTGAAAAATCCTAAATCAAATCAGCACAAGTCAGGGAGAATCTGTAGTCCTCCCCTATCTGCAGTTTCACTTTCCACAATTTCTATGACCTGTGGTCAACCATAGTTTGAAAATATCACACCACTACTCTTGTGCTTTGGGGCCATTAAGTAAAATAAGGGTTACTTGAACATAAGTGCTGTGAGGCCGCGGCAGTCCATGCGATAAGCAAGATGGCTGCTAAGTGACTGATGGCGGCCTGGCCAGGAAGGGGCAGGATGGCATGAGATCACACCACACTGCTCAGAATGGCGTGCAATATAAAACTTACGAATTATTTCTGGGATTTTTCAATTATGTCATAATGCCTACATCATTCACTTCATTTTATCTCATCACACAGGCATTTTATCATCTCATATACTCACAAGAAGAAAGGTAAGTACAGTACAATAATATATTTTGACAGTCTATATTCATGTAACTTTTATTACAGTATGATTATTCTATTTTATTATTAGATGTTATTGTTAATATCTAACTGTGCCTAATTTATAAATTAAACTTTATCATAGTTATGTATGTATAGGGAGAAACATAGTATATATGGGATTTGGTTTTAGGCATCCACTGGAGGTCATGGAATATATTCCTCAAGGGTAATGAGGATACTAATGTATCGAAAGGTGCATTTGGAGGATAGAGGCTGTAAACTGAACTCAAGGTCCACTTAGACATGTGTTAGACAAAGTCATTTCTCCATGTTGCTTAAACTCTTTCCTATTTTTTAACTCTTTGTGCTATATTCAGAATGATTTCTTCATATCTTCCACTTCTCTAATTCTTTATTCAGCTGTGTCTACTAGGCTATTAAACTTATCTTCTAAGTTTAAGTTTTAATAGTCTATTTTTTTAATTTCTTGAAGTACTGATTTTGATGATTTTTCAAAACTGGTTATTTTTATAGTCTCTTGCTCTTTATTCATATTTTAATCTTCTTTTATTTCTACCATAATGGTTGAGAAATAAGATTCTGAAACCCAGTTACCTAGATTTAAATCCCAGCCTTTGCCATTAGATGAGTAACTTTTAGCAAATCATTTAAGCTCTTCTCCCTCAGTTGCCTCATCTATAAAGTAGAGATAATAATGTAAGCATGTAAAGAATAAATGTATAAGTTTGTTATGAGAATTAAGAGTTAATATATGTAAAGAACTCAGAACAGCACTTGGCACCTAAAAGTTATTACATAAGTGTGGTTATTACTATCTTTTGTAGGGGCTACTTTTTATTGAGATGAAATTCATATAACATATAATCATTTAAAAACGTATAATTCTGCATTGGTTAGTGTGCTCACAGTGTTGAAAAGTCGTCACTTCTATCCAGTCCCAAGACATTTCATCACCCATGAAGGAGACCACCCACCACTAAGCAGTCGCTCCCTATCCTGCCCTCCTCCTAGTCCCTGGCACACACAAATGTGCTTGTGTCTCTACAGATTTAACTATTCTGATATACGTATAAATGAAATCATACAATATGTGTTCTTTGTGTTTGGCTTCTTTCATTTAGCCTAATGTTTTCAAAGTCTATCCTTTTTATACCTGAATAATATGCCACTGTGTGGAAATCCCACAATTTGTTCATCCATTCATTCACAGTTTCCATCTTTTGGCTATTGTGCATAGTGCTGCTATGAACATTCATTTATAAGAATTAATATTTGTTTCAATATCTATACCCGTGAATCGAACTGCTCAGTCATATGTGAATTGTTCGACTTTCTGAGGAACTGCCAGACTGCTTTGCACCCTCTTACATGCCTACCAGCAATGTACAAGTGGTCCAGTTTCTCCATATCCTCATCAACACTTATTATTTTCTGTTTTAAAAAATTATAGCCATCCTAATGGGTATGAAATGATCATCTCATTGTAATTTTGATTTGCCTTTCGGTAATAACTAAGGATGTTGAGCATCTTTTCATGTCATGTACTTGCTGGACATTTGTATATCTTCTTTGTAGAAATGTTTATTCAAATCTTTTGCCTGTTTTTTTATAGGGTTATTTCTCTTCGTGTTGAATTTTTTTTTTTTTTTTTTGAGACAGAGTTTCACTTCTGTTGCCTGGAGTAGCATGCCATGGCATCAGCTTAGCTCGCAGCAACCTCAAACTCCTGGGCTCAAGCAATCCTCCTTCCTCAGACTCCCAAGTAGCTGGGACTACAGGCATGCGCCACCATGCCCAGCTAATTTTTTCATATACATATTTTTAGTTAGACAATTAATTTATTTATATTTATAGTAGAGACGGGGTCTTGCTCTTGCTCAGGCTCATCTTGAACTCCTGACCTTGAGCGATCCACCCACCTCGGCCTCCCAGAGTGCTAGGATTACAGGCGTGAGCCACCGCACCCGGCCTTCTTCTTGTTGAATTTTAAGATTTCCTTATATATTCTGGATACTAGACGCTTATCAGATATATGATTTTCATATATTTTTCCTTTTTTTTTTCTGTAGGGTGTTTTTTCACTTTTAAAATGTGCTTTGACAGAAAAGTTTATAATTTTAATGAAGTCCAATTTATCTAGCTTTTTCCCTTTGGTTGCTTCTGCTTTTGCTATCATTTCTAACTATTGCCAAATCCAAGGACATGAAAATATACTGTTTTCTTCTAAGAATTTTATGGTTTTAGCTCTTACAGTTAAAATCAGACTTTGATTCATTTTGAGCTGATTTTTGTACATGATGTGAACTGGGGGTCCAAATTCATTCTTTTGAATATAGATACCCAGTTGTCCCAGCGCTATTTTGTTGAAGAGACTATTCTTTCCCTATTGAATGGTCTTGGCAATTGACCATACATGTACGAGCTTACTTCTGGACTCTCAGTTCTATTCCGCGGAACTGTATGTTTATACTTAGGCTAGTACCACAGTGTTTTGATTACTGCAGCTTTGTAGTAAGCTTTGAAGTTGGGAAGTGTTAATCCTTTATCTTTTTCTTTTAAGGATTGTTTGGCTTTCTGCAGTCCTTTGCAATTCCATGAGTTTTTAAATCTTCTTTTCCATTTCTGCAAAACAATCATTGGGATTTTGATAGAGATTGAGTCTGTAGATTGCTTTGAGGATCATTGCCATCTCAATATTTAATCTTCTAACCTATGAACACAACATGTCTTTCCATTTATTTAGGACTTTTCAGAAACATTTTGTAGTTTTCAGTGTATAAATTTTGCACTTCCTTGGTTAAATTTATTCCTAATATTTTATTCTTTTTGATGCTATTATAAATGGAATTTTCTTAATTTCATTTATTGTTTACTGTTAAAAAATGCAGCTGATTTTTGTATTGATCTTGTATCCTGAAAATTCATTTTTTAGCTCTCAATGTTTCTTATGAATTATTTAGAATTTTTCATATACAAGATATCATCTATGAGTAGAGATAGTTTTACTTCTTTTTCAATTTGGATGACCTATTTTGTTTGAGATAGGGTCTTGCTTGGTCAGCTGGAGTGCAGTGGTGTCATCAAAGCTCACTCTAACCTGAAACTCCTGGGCTCAAGTAATCCTCCTGCCTCAGCCTCCAAAGTAACTGGGACTACAGGTGCATGCAAACATGCCCGGCTAATTTTTCTTTTCTAAGAGGCGGGATCTCATTGTTGCTAGGGCTGGTCTCTAATTCCCGACCTCAAGCAATCCTCCCGCTTCAGCCTCCCAAAGTGCTAGAATTATAGGCATGAACCATGTACCCGGCCTATTTTCAGTTTGAAATTTGTGCAAATTGGCTGACTCCCACCACGTAGGATGCTATGTTCCCTTGTACTTTTTCACTGTGACCCATTATTCAGTTCCTGTAGAGTGTTTGCTTCTTCTAACAGCTGGTGGCTCTACTAATTTGGAACCACTTTAAAAATTAAATCCTCTGCTTAAGTTTTTTGGACCACTTATGTAGTAAGATTTAAGGCTGCAAATTTTCACAAAGGCCAAACTATTACAAATTCTCAGGAGAATATTCTGCCACAGAACAACAAAGTTCAAGATTGGGAGAGGTTGGGCATGGTGGCTCATGCCTGTAATCCTAGCACTTTGGGCTGAGGAGAGAGGACTGCTTGAAGCCAGGAGTTCAAGATCACCCTGAGAAACACAGCGAGACACCATCTCTACTAAAAATACAAAATTACTCTACTAAATACAAAAATTTAGCTGTACGTGGTGGTGAGTACCTGTAGTCCCAGCTGCTTTGGAAGCTGAGGCAATAGGATCACTTGAGCCTGGGAGTTTTGAGGTTGCAGGATCTAGGATGACACCACTCACCCTAGCCTGGGTGACAAAGTAACAGCGTCTCAAAAAAAAAAAAAGTCTAATTTGATAGCACTCTTGGGTACCTCCCAGGCTTTGCTAGGGCCATGAAAATTAAAGCTCAAGTTCACTTGGGGTACCTCAAGTGTTCTTAGGATGAAAGCTGGCCTTTGGGTAAGTTCTTCCTCTTTGGCTTCCTGGTTTGAGTTTGGTTTTGGTCTGAGAGTACTCCTTTCTTGATAGATCACTGACACGTTAAGAAAAAACATGGTTTGTTTGGTTTCCCCCCAGCTAGTTCAGCTTTTTTTTTTTTTACCCTGAATAGGTCAGGGTAATCATTCATACTGACTGAAACTGAAATGTGTTCTAAGTCAGTGTGGTAGTACTTTTCTTACAGTAGTCAGAGAGTAAAGAAGGTTCAACTATTAGCCTTTTAATGTTAGTATATTAAATTTTTTGTTTTTGTTCTTTTAGGGTCAGAAACTTTTTTTAAAAAGCAAGGAGTACTTTTGGCAAAGACTACCATTGGGTCGTGGTCATTTGTGTACTAAATATTTGACCACCTAAAATATACCAACTAGTCATCTAGTCAATTCATAAATACAATAGAACAAAATAAAGTCTCCGTCCTTGTAGAGCTGAGGGGAAACAGCCAACAGCACACGTGAGACAGGTGGCGCTGTTATGACACACTCTGCCGTGGTGCTGCTGTTAGCATGTAGACTAGTCAAGAAAAATCACTCCAATGTGATATTTGTGCAGAGACCTGCAGTTAGGGAGGAGGAAGTTACATGGTATGTGGGGGTAAGATAGCCTTAGGCAAAGGGAAGAGGGAGGCAAACATCTTCATGTGAGAGGACGTGCACTGTGTTCAAGTCTCACAGAGTCCTGTGTGAACTGAGAGAGCTGGGGCGATGGCGAGGGAAGCAAGAGCAGAGATGAAGCAGAGTTACAAGGTGGTGAAGAGGTCACTCATAGCCTTTTAGATTACTTTTAATACTCTGGCTTTACTCTGAATGAGATGGGAAACCATTGGGAGGTTCAGAGTAAAGCCATGGCATGACCTGACATTGTTTAAAAGGGCTCCGTTACAGGAGTGTGGGGGACAGATTGCTGCAAGGTAGAGAGCAGGATCACTCAGGAGCCTACTGCAATCAAATAAGAGATGATAGAGCTTTAGACCATGGTGCTAGCAGTATGGTGAATGGGCAGATTCTGAACAAATTTTCTTAGGTAGAATTGAGAGGACTGTTGTCAAAGTTGGTTGGAAGTGGAGAAGTTAAAGTTGGATCTGTTTACCTTTACTGAGACTAAGAAGAGGTAGGAGTATGTAAACATGTGACCAGTTTTAGACATCTTAAAGCTGTTCTCCACATAGCCATTTGGATAATAGGAAGCCATATGGGAGTTCAGGAGAAATGGCTGGAATGTCAGCAAAAGATGATGGTTATCCTAAGAACCTATGGCACAAAGTACTTCATTGTTTAGCTCTACTTTACACTATTTCAAATTTGATATGGTAAACAAGGAATCAAGAAGTTAGGATCAGTTCAAAAGTATGTAAAAATGACGTTATCCAAAACTTTTCTACAATACAGAAACAGAGCTCTTAAAATTAAAAAAAATCTCAATCAGAAAACGTACAACTTGGGAATAATTGACAATGGGACCTTAACTAAAAGGTATTCAAAGGACAATTAAAGAAATGTAACAATGTGTCAAAGGATAATTAACAGAAACTTTGTGTCCTATGTTAATCATAAAAAATTCTTCAAAATGAGGCCAAAAAGGAGCAGGCAATTACAGGGCAGCAAGAAATAATGCATAAATGGAACAATTACTAATAATTACTGGGAACTTAAAACATTCAGCTAATTCCAATTTTTCTAGCCTTCTGGCAAACATGGTTCCTATTTCTTGCCTGTCATTTTAAAATCCTGTCTCCCAACATCTTTGCCATTTATTTTTCCATTACACTGGGACAGTATGAAAATTTTTTTTTTTTTTTTTTTAGACAGAGTCTCACTTTATTGCCCAGGCTAGAGTGAGTGCCATGGCGTCACCCTAGCTCACAGCAACCTCAAACTCCTGGGCTCAAGCAATCCTGCTGCCTCAGCCTCCCGAGTAGCTGGGACTACAGGCATGCGCCACCATGCCCGGCTAATTTTTGTTTTCTATATATATTAGTTGGCCAATTAATTTCTTTCTATTTATAGTAGAGATGGGGTCTCGCTCTTGCTCAGGCTGGTCTCGAACTCCTGAGCTCAAACGATCCGCCCACCTCGGCCTCCCAGAGAGCTAGGATTACAGGCTTGAGCCACC
>VSMD01006690.1:0-12235 GCA_008750895.1 Mirza zaza | reverse complement strand
TATGAGTTGGCCAATTAATTTCTTTCTATTTATAGTAGAGATGGGGTCTCGCTCTTGCTCAGGCTGGTTTCGACCTCCTGACCTCGAGCAATCCACCCGCCTCAGCCTCCCAGAGTGCTAGGATTACAGGTGTGAACCACCGCGCCCAGCCTGAACCCTCTTGATGACTTCTTCTGGGTATGATAAAAGAGCAGGTATATTCACTGACAATAAGAGACACCAATCACGTGAGGCAGAGCCTCGTGAGTACATGTGTAGGGATTGATGGATATGCTGTGTGGCTGCATTGATATGGTGTTCATTGCCATTTTGTACAGCACATTGAGCTAAGCAATACTAATGAGAGGCAACACATTAAATATATCAGGTAATATATAAACATTTGCTGTTTATATTTACCCAGGTTTCTAAACTTTATGGTTACTCTGTAGACTCCTTAGGCTGAAATGCTTTATTTAAACATAGTACCTTTCTTTTTCTGAACCACAAGGCTTGTATCCAGGGAAGACTTTTGATCTGGGGTTACACTCTTTTCCCCTGACACCCAGAGATGGGCCTGAACATGACAAGGTCTTGTGGCCTCTCCTCCAGGGATATGTCCCTGAACTGGCACCTGGACAAGGCTGTCTTCTCCTGCTCCTCGGCAGACCTTTCATGTCTAGTGTTGACACTCGTCTAGTTCAGAGCTTTCCCAGCTCTTCTCTCCAGCCACAACTTCTTCAGGTGTAGATCCAAATGACACTCACGGTCTTTCAAAGTACCTCTTGCTTCATACCCAGGTGAAAGGTGAAGGGACCATAGGCTGAGTTCACTACCAAGTCCCTTGTATAGAACAGGTTGTAGATGGCCTGGCATTGCCAAGCTCCTTTTCTACCCTGCTCCATCATTTGACAGTTGTCCTAGATTTTCCTCCATCATCTCTATTGCAAGCCTTCACTCTCCACGCACCCTGCTTTCAGCACTGTGCAGCACTTACTATTGGGTAGTTTCAGTGGCCTAAAGATGTTGAACGTTACTCTGTGGAGGGTCAATGCCCCCTGCACTGGCCACCTTAGTCACCCTTTAGCCCCAGGCTGGGCACTTTTACCAGTCTCAGAGGATGGTTTCCATGGCAAATACCAAAGCCCCGGTGGTGTTCATGGGATGCGAGTCACATGATCTGGGTCTTTCCCTGGAGACTTGTGCTGAGGCTTGGCCACTCATCTGCTTAGCAGCCTGTGCAGACACAGACATGACCACAGGTCACTGACATGGCCACGGTGTATCAGCTCCTCACTGAGTCACCTGAGCCCCTAACTCTGGCTCTCTCCTTTGTTTCCTCCCTCTCCTAAATCACCTTCACAGCACAGATAAAATTCAGAGCTCCAACCCATGGATCCTCTTGAGAAGGAACTCTTGTTTAGTTCAGAAAGTAGGTAATTGTACATGGTGGCCTGCACAGTAATGTCAAGGCTTTTTCTTACCTGGCATTTCTTGAAAGAGTTAATGATATCAAGCACCTTACACCATTTACATAGGGGCTGACCTCAGAGCCCCTGAGTCTCCTTGTGGTCAGGTCTTCATGGTATTCTCTCTCTCTCTGAAGGATGAAGAGGAGGACATAGCACCTGAGTGTGAATTTTGTGGAGGTGATCTAAGAGCATTTTTTTCCAATGTGGACATTTGCTATGGCTCTAAATCAATGGGACTTGTAAGTTCTAAAGCAGGTTTGCTGAGGAAATAGTGTTATTTTTAAAAACTGCTTTTAAACAGATGTAGTATTTTCTCCTGTATCTTTCCCCTGCTGTGCCATTCTCAAAAGCATTGCCAAGAATGTGTCTTAGATGTCTGGGAAGTGCAAATCACAGCTCCAGTGGGATACCACTTTACATCCACTATGTGAATGGGTATAATTAAAAAGACAGATAGTAACAAGTGTTGGCAAAGATGCAGAGCAATTAGAACCCACATACACTGCTGAGGGGGAAAATAAAATGGTGCAGTCACTTTGGAAAACAGTCTGGCAGTTCCTTGAAAAGTTAAACATACAGTTACCATATGACCCAGAAATTCCATTCCTAGGTTTATACCCAGGAAAATTCACAACATATGTCCATACAAAAACTTGCACCCAAATGTTCATAGCAGCATGATTCATAATAGCCAAAAAGTGGAAACAACTCAGCTGTCCATCAACTGATGAATGAATAAATAAAGTGTGGTATATCCATATAGTGAAATATTATTCAGCCATAAAAAGAAATACGAAGCACTAAAACATGCTAGAATATGGATAAGGCCTGAAAACATTATGCCAAGTGAGAGAAGCTGGTCATAAAGTACCACATGTTGTGTGGTTCCATTCATATAAACTGTACAGGACACGCAGTTCTAGAGAGAGGGAAAGCAGATTAGTGGTTGCCAGGGGCTGGGAGGAAGGTAGGATGGGAAGTGACTGTTAATGGGTAGTGTTTCACATTCTAAAATTGATTGCGGTAATGGTTGTGCAACTATGTGAATATACTAAAAACCAATGGCTTGTTCCTTTTAAGAGGGTGTATTATATGGCATGTGAATTATATCTTAACAAAGCTGTTACCAGGAAAAAAAAAAAGAATTATGATAAATTATCTTTGAAACCCCATTAGCCATTTTTGTCCCCTCTAATCATCTTCATCTAAAACTGATGAGATGAAAATGACCTCTCTCTTTTTCAGGTCTGCTGTTGTATGTCTTTGCAAAATCTGATTGACTATGTCTATAAGGAAGAAAAAAACACCAAAAGGTCTGAAGCTGAATTAATCAGTATTAAACCTCATGCAGCCCATGGCAGTGAAATTGATAGACTCAAGGCAAAGGAAAAAGCCCTGGAGAGGTAACACCGAGCCTTTGATAGTCAACTCTGATAGGCCAACTTAATTGGAGAGCTTTTTCTAAAATTCACCTTGTTTTTTCAAAATATATAATTTTGAAGATGTGCCCCTGTAAAGAAATGAAAATTGGCCAAAGCAAACCTATTATAATTCCTGGTGGGTATCATGAGATTCAAAAGGCCCCAGAAACTCAGTGAACTCACTGAACTCACTGATTTAAAGCAGAAATTTATCAATCCTAAATTATCAGGACAATTCAGAATTCTTATGTTGTAGAAATGTGTTCAGTAAACAGAGACCCATGTGCTCTGAGTAAATAGGATGGATTCACAATAACATCTAAAACTGACAAGAGATGGCATTTAAGCAGTTGAAATGTATAGTATACTGTTTTAAGCTTTGACCACATTTCAGATTTATTCATATTTTTGATTTTGTAGAAAACAGGCCCGACAAATTGCCAAACATTTTGAAATGATGTCCTCGCATGAACCTACTACTACTACTATTCTCTCTGAAGATGGTGAGTTTATCAATGCTGATATTATAGACCAGCTGTACAACATCAGAAAGCTCAGATATTTGTTAGAGATAAAATTAGTATATTTAAAAAATAATCGTGAAAAATTTTATTTCTAAGTACAGTAAAGCCTGCATCAGTCAAAATGACACAGAAAGCTGGTGTTTCCAGCCATTTCGCTTTTGGAGGTCTTAGTCTTCATCTCATTGTTATTACTGTGAAATAAATTAGCAACATCTATGGAGCACACTTTACAGATAGCTGCAAAGAGCTTTCGAGTTCATTGTCTTTTGTTTTATTAAGCACACTTTCCATTTTGTTTTCAAGCATGGATATAGAAAATTGGTCAAAAATAAATCAGATTACTTTCTTCATATATTGCTTTGTGTCAGTCAATTGGCCAGTATAGCTGTAGTACTGGTACAGTTGAAGGAGCACTGATTTTAGAATCAGAAGTCCTGGATTTATATCGTTGCTTTTCTCCTTACAGGCTGTCTGATTTCAGGTTAATTACTTAATCTTTCTGAGCATCACACTCCTCCTCTACCACTCAGAGCTATTGAAAAGATACTTAGAGAAGATATATTTTTATTTTATTTTTGTAACTAAATCTCTAATGTAAAATTTCTTAATATTCAACTGCTTCCTACTAGAACTAAAGGCCAGAAAATTCCACTTAATAGACAATTGCCATTTTTCTTCTTTAACAAAGTAATGTTCTCATTTTTTAACAAGTCCCTCCCTAACTTAATGAAGGTTGACATTTTTCTTCCTTTAAAAAAAGCCTTATGGGCTGGGCGTGGTGGCTTACGCCTGTAATCCTAGCATTCTGGGAGGCGGAGGCCAGAGGATCATTTGAGCTAAGGAATTGGAGACCAGCCTGAGCAAGAACGAGACTCCGTCTCTACTAAAAAAATAGAAAGAAATTAGCTGGACAACTAAAAAATATATATATAAAAAATTCACCAGGCATGGTGCACATGCTTGTGGTCCCAGCTACTCGGGAGGCTGAGGCAGAAGGATTGCTTGAGCCCAGGAGTTTGAGGTTGCTATGAGCTAGTCTGACGCCACAGTATTCTAGCCCAGGCAACAGACCCAGACTCTGTCTCAAAAAAAAAGAAAGTCTATGAATCAATGCATTTCTAAGGAGGTTGAAATTTTATTTTAGAAGAGAGGTTTTAGAAAATTTAAAACATATATTTACTTTCATATGACCCTTTTCCCATTAGATTCAAAGCACTTAAAAACGATTTCTTATCAACTTTCCATGGATATTCCCCAAACAGAGATGCCTAAGGACATACTATGTGATTTTGAACTTAACAATAGTAACATGGCGATTGTTTGTTGTGATTCTAGGATAGCATGTGGAAAGGTAATTAACTTGTAATTGTTTTACTTGCTATTTCTTAAAAAATACTGATAATTTTAATTGATATTAATTTTGAATTGATATTTTTTGCATGTTGGTCAAGTAATTGCAATGAGAAATCATAGTAATTTTAGAATAATTAAGATTAAGATTAAGCCCAAATCAGAGTTACAAGCATGCCCCTCTCCCAGACAGCATGCACCACACCTGTTAGGTGTGAGTTTACCCATCCCCTTCTCCCCTCTCCCACCTGCCTGATAATCGATGAATGTTACTTCTATATATGCACATAAGTTTTGATCGATTAGTACCAATTTAATGGTGAGTACATGTGACTATTTTTTAGAAAATCGGTTTTATCTGAAATTCTAAAAGCTCTCATGAAGTTTGGCTACATGACATATTTAACAATTTGTCAAAAAGAATTGATACAGAGTTGGCCTTTTCACTTTTACTAGACTGTGTCACAATGTCTTATGTTTTGGTTAAATGGTTAAAACTTTTTTACTTTAAAATGTAATAGTTGCACATTAAAGAACATTTGAAACCCTTAGAAAATTAAAAAGAAGAGGAGATTACCAAAATTCCCAACCACTTCCCCCCAAACACTAATATTTTGATATTTTCTAGACTTGTACCATCCAATATGGTGACAATACTATATATGACTATTTAAATTTAAATTCATTAAAATTAAATAAAATTACGAATGTAATTCCTCAGTTGCACTAGCCATACCTCAAGTCCTAGACAGCTGCATGCGACTAGTGGCTACCATACTGCAGTGAAGATACACAGAACATTTTTATTATAATCAAAACTTCTGTTAGCACTGTTTTAGACCTTTTTCTTTGTATAAGTTTTTGTTAATATAATTGCATCATATATGTAATTTTTATCTCTTTTTAACCTAATAGTAAAAAGAAACTGTCCATGATATTGTATAGTTTACATTAACAGTATTTTAATAGCGATGTAGTTTTTCATATAGTTTATTTAACCATTCCTGTGTTCTTGGACATACAGGTTATTAACAATTTTTTTTTGCTATGCTTAATAGCATAGGTATTCTTTGAATATCTTTGTGTATAAGTACATTTCTAAGTAAGCATAGTTCCTCAAAATAGATTCCCCAAAATTAAATTACTGAGACCTAGTTTGTTTCTCTTGGGTGGTACAGAATTTAAGGGGTGGCAGTAAACTCAGATGCCTGACAGAAGCAAATCCAAATCCTCTCTGGAGGAAGGTCACTCATTCAGCCTTCAAATTACTCCTGCAAATTATTTTTCAAGTTCAGTTAGCAGCATACAGTGAAAAATAACCAAGAACACAAGAAAACTTGACACTAGAACTTAAAAACCTAGAGGAATAATCCAACAAGAAAAGCCCTGAAAAGACTTTGGAAAATCAAGTAATCTAACTATGTTTATGAAAATAAAAGATCAGCTTTAAGATATATGGAGGGAAACAAAAACTGCAAACTGATAGCAGATTTTAAAAGAAAAAAATGAACTTACAGAAATGAAAAATACAACTAAAATTAAAAATGTAAAAGATGAGAGTTAAAAAGCAGTTTAGATCCAACTAAAGAGAGAGCTAATGCCATGGAAAAGGGGGGAAAATTCACTATTGTGACAAAAAAAAAAAAAAAAACAAGTAAGAAATACAGAAGAAAGTGTATGATACAAAAATAAAATGAAATGTCTAAGGTCTAAAATGCAGTTTATCCAAAATCCCAGAAAAAAAGGAAAAAGATAATCAGGCAGAGGGAATGTTTAGAGACAATGGTTGACAATTTCCCAGAACTAGTAAAAGAGCCAATCTACAGATTAAAGAATTCCAGTGAATCTCAAGCAATATGGGGGAAAAAAATCCTAGATACATCATAATGAAACTGCAGAAAACCAAAGACCAAAATTTGTAACAGCAATAGAGAAATAAAAGTTCAGTTTAAAGGAGAAACTAGCAGATTACCTCTCAACAGAAACAATAGAAGCTCAAAGGCAGTAGAATATCTTCAGTAGGGTGAGGAAAATGATAGCCAATCTAGAATTCTACACCTGGGTAAAAGAAAGAATATTTTGCCAGAAAATGTCAGAAAAGACATTTTTTGACAAAAACAGAGAGTTTGTCACTAGTAGTCCTCATTAAAGGAAATTATTAGGAATATTTTTTGGTAATTAGATAGTCTGCGATTCAAGAAAAATGAGCAAAAAAGTGAAGAACATATATACCATATATCTAGATATGGTATATATGCATAAAACTGAAAGTGGGCTGGTAAAACAATAATGATAGTGGTTTGTATAGTTTTAAAAGACAGAATAGAATAAAAATGCATGACAACAATAGGACATAAATTGGAAAGAAGGCTAAATGCAATTATGGTGTTCTAAAGTCCTTGGTTCAAGAGAAGGGCAAATAAATAGATTAACTTCAGACCTTGATAAATTAATTTTGCTGTTGAAATTTCTAGGACAGCCAGAAAAATAGTAGAAACAGAGGGTATAACTTCCAAGCTAGTACAGGTGGAACAAAAAATAGAATGATTTGTTTTAAATACCTCCAAATGACAAGGAAGGATAAGGGAAAAAAACACATAACAGGGAAACAAATAGAAAGCATCAAAGAATGTCAGTAGTTATATGTAAATAGATTAATACTTCAGAGAATAGACAAAGACTATCAGATTAGACTTTTTTTTAAAAAAAGAAACTATTTCTACTACATACCATTTATAAGAAACATATCTAAATATGACATAGAAAGATTCAATAAATAAATAAAGATATAAATGTTAAATATAAATAAAAGTGATATATCATAAAAAATACTAACTAAAAGATTATATTTATAATTTTTACTTATATCAGTTAAAAAGCATTACTAGAGATATTAGTTAAAAGGACCACTTTTTTTTTTTTTTTTTTTGAGACAGAGTCTCACTTTATTGCCCAGGCTAGAGTGAGTGCCGTGGCGTCAGCCTAGCTCACAGCAACCTCAAACTCCTGGGCTCAAGCGATCCTCCTGCCTCAGCCTCCCGAGTAGCTGGGACTACAGGCATGTGCCACCATGCCCGGCTAATTTTTTCTATATATATTAGTTGGCCAATTAATTTCTTTCTATTTATAGTAGAGATGGGGTCTCGCTCTTGCTCAGGCTGGTCTCGAACTTCTGAGCTCAAACGATCCGCCCGCCTGACCTCCCAGAGAGCTAGGATTACAGGCTTGAGCCACCGCGCCCGGCCAAAAGGACCACTTTTTAATGACAAAATTTCAACCTACCAGCAGGATATAACATTACAAAATATTTTTCCCATATCAACAGAGCCTCAAAAATATATAAAGCAGGGCTGGGCGCGGTGGCTCACACCTGTAATCCTAGCTCTCTGGGAGGTGGAGGTAGGTGGATCGCTCAAGGTGAGGAGTTCAAAACCAGCCTGAGCAAGAGTGAGACCCTGTCTCTACTATAAATACAAAGAAATTAATTGGCCGACTAATATATATAGAAAAAATTAGCCGAGCATGGTGGTGCATGCCTGTAGTCCCAGCTACTCGGGAGGCTGAGGCGGGAGGACTGCTTGAGCCCAGGAGTTTGAGGTTGCTGTGAGCTAGACTGACGCCATGGCACTCGCTTTAGCCTGGGCAACAAAGCAAGACTCTGTCTCAAAAAAAAAAAAAAAACATAATAAAGCCAGTGTAGTGCTGGGACAAGATAAATAAAGAAATCCATATGCAGAATAAAGAGTCTAGAATCAGACTTATGCATACATGCATATCTGATTTATGACAGTGGCACTGCACAATAATAGAGAAAGGATAATCTTTTTAATACATAGTGCTGGGACGATTGGGGATCCATATTATTTTTTGAATAAAATTGGAACCATTACTTCACACCATATGTAAAAATCAATTCCAAGTGGATTAAAGACCTAAATGGGAAAGGTAAAAAAACTACAAAGATTTTTTAAATACATGAATAAGCAAATGGTTTTATGACCTTGGGTTAGGGAAAGATTCAGTAACAGATAGAAAAAAGCAGTAGTCATAAAGGATTTGATAAATTAAAATTTTTATAAGTCAACATGAAAAAAATGTCAACCTAACAGAAAAACGGGCCCCCCTAAAATTTGAACAGATGCTTCTCAAAAGGGAAAATTCAAATGTTCAACAAACATATGAAAAGGTGCTCAACCTCATTAGCAACCTGAAAAATGAAATTCAAACCACAACCAGAAATCAGTACATACCAACCATATTGTTAAAAAATGTAAAATATGATAGTACTGAGTTTTAGAAAGGGTACATACTCTAGGGGACAGGGGGGCATGGGAAATATATGTAACCTTAACACTTGTACCCCCATAATACGCTAAAATAAAATAAAGTAAAAAATAAAAAAATAAATAAGAAAAAAATATATAAAGGGTACAGAACAACATTAGCTATTATTTGCCTCTAGCTATTAATTGGCACAACTTGGAAATCATTTTGGCGTTATCTAGTAAAGTGGAAGATAGGTATACCTTGGGATCCAGCAATTCCACCCCTGGGTATAATATCCTAGAGGAGCTTGGTACCAGTATACACGTATAAGAATGTTCATAGTATCATTGTTTGTAATAGCCAAAAACTGGTAACAACCCAAATTTCCATTAACAATAGAATAAATAAATATATAGTGATAAATTCATACAATGGAATACTATACACACATGAAAATTACTGCATTACAGCTACATACTAGGATGTGTATGAATCTTCAAAACATTAGTTGACAGAAAGAAACAAGACATAAAAATATATAATGTATGATTTCATTTATGTCAAATTCAAAAGTGGGAAAATTAAACTATAATGTTTATAAATGATAAAAGTGAAAAGAAATTACTATGAAATCAGCCTACTGGTTCCATCTGGGAAGGGTGTTGACATTGGGATGGACACATTGGGACAGGGGCTTCACAAAAACTGTCAGCATTTTTTGATTTCTTGACCTGGATGGTGATTAATGGGTATTTGCTTTATAATTACTCATTAAGGAAATAGCATGTTTTAGCACTGTCTGAATGTATTCCATATTTCATAATTTTTAAAAGTAAAAATATGTATTAGCTTTCAAAATAAATGACAACATTTACATGAACATTTAGATCATTTCATTATTTAGCCCTAGGAATTCCTATATCTTTTTTAGTTCAATTCAAGATTAGTAATAAATAGAATTAAATTGAATCTTCAGTTTGTTATCAAATATTGTTTTTATAGTAATATGTGTATAAAGTACACATAGTAATAATATGTGTATAAAGTAAAAAACTAAAAATAGGCTGGGCGTGGTGACTCATGCCTGTAATCCTAGCACTCTGGGAGGCCAAGGCGGGAGAATCTCTTGAGCTCAGGAGTTTGAGACCAGCCAGAGCAAGAGCAAGACCCTGACTCTACTAAAAATAAAAAAATTAGCCAGTCAACTAAAAATAAAAACAATAAATTAGCCAGGCATGGTGGCTTGTGCCTGTAGTCCCAGCTACTCAGGAGGCTGAGGCAGGAGGATCACTTGCGTCCAGGAGTTTGTGAGCCAGGCTGATGCCATGGCACTCACTGTAGCCCGGGCAACAGAGCAAGACTGTCTCAAAAAATTAAAATAAAAAAAAATTAAAAACTAAAAATAAAAACAGAAAAGGCCCATTTCAAATAGATATGTAATGTCACATTTCTATCAGAAAGATTTTATCATGTTATACTGCAGTGTTTAAGGACAATCTATAAATGATTGCTAAGGATTATCCCCTGAATATTTGGCAAGACCAAAAATTCACTGTCTAGCAACCAACCTGTATTGATTGTTGTCGTACTTACTGTTTTATATCTGAAGCCATTCACAGTTAAGTGTTTTCTTTTCTATGGTGTATAGATTATGAGAAACGAGCTCTTAGAGAAGTACTACAAACACGGGAGCAAGTTTCTGACTTCATTTCCAGATGGGACAACGCAAATATTGTATCCTTTGTTTCAACATACTACTTTTATTAGCTTTATTTTTTCAAAAAAAAAGAAAGATAAAGAAAGAAAATACAGAAAAAATATAAAGAAAAAAATTATTCTCAAATTCTACCACTGAGAGAAAAGCTGTTAGCATTTTACAATATATTTTTCCTTACTTTTTTCTGTCTTATGAGCACATATATATAGTTCTTTAAAAATCAATTCCCCAACTATTTATTCATATTTCACAACTGGCTCCTTTACATAATGATATTACAAAATAAGTAATGTTAGAAATATATAACATGCAATAAATATAGAGATACCATTTTTATAACCACATGGTATTTCACTATAATTCATTTAGTCTATTTATCTCCTATTAATGAACAAAGGTGGTTTCACTATTTTTGCTATTATACACGACAGCTAAATGAATAGCCCTGCGTATACTTTGTTGCATTTATCATTTATTTCTTTGAATTAAATACCAAAGAGTAGAAATTCTGGGTAAGACATTTGGACATTTTAAAGCTTTGATAGATTTTGCATCCTCCCCAAGCCCCACCCTGCAGAAAGCGTGCACCAGTTTTCACACCCATAAGTAGCATGTAATTTTTTAATACCAAGATTCAATATTCATTTAATGGAACACTTTGTTTGATCACTTGGACTTCTGCCTGATGGCCAGGCTATTAACTTAATATTTCAACATACAGACTACTTAATTTCTTGAGGAAAGTAAAAACAAAAAGCAAAAAAATGAGGTTTTTTTTATCAACTGAGGCCCTCCCTTAGTAGAAGAAAGTCATTTTTAGTCATAATTTCCTAAATGTTCAGTCAAACCCCAATAATAAAGCAGAAAAATTACTTTTGTGGCATAGGAAGCATAATGAAGTTTTAGTTCCCTAGGCCCTATGAGAGGATAGATAGGGTTTATTTTAATTATATCAATAAACTTAAGATAACTTACCCAACCTTTATTATTAGTTATTATTTCATGCACTGACTTTAATTCTTCTTAACTCTCTTGAAGGCTATGGCTGCTTTCAAGATGATTTAGAATCAATTTTGTGTTGACTTTATCTCTGGACTTCTGGCCAGCCTAGATATAAACTGAGTATTAACATTTTAGTGAATTATCCTTAGTATATTTTATTCTTTTTGATGCTATTGAAAATGGAATTGTTTTCTTTTTTTTTTTTTTTTTTTTTTTTGAGACAGAGTCTCACTTTATTGCCCAGTCTAGAGTGAGTGCCGTGGCATCAGCCTAGCTCACAGCAACCTCAAACTCCTGGGCTCAAGCAATCCTGCTGCCTCAGCCTCCCAAGTAGCTGGGACCACAGGCATGTGCCACCATGCCCGGCTAATTTTTTCTATATATATTAGTTGGCCAATTAATTTCTTTCTATTTATAGTAGAGATGGGGTCTCGCTCTTGCTCAGGCTGGTCTCGAACTCCTGAGCTCAAACGATCCACCCACCTCGGCCTCCCAGAGAGCTAG
>VSMD01006689.1:0-80238 GCA_008750895.1 Mirza zaza | reverse complement strand
TCTCTTGTGGGGACATTCATTCTTCCAGTGGCCAAACCCCTTGTAAATGGCGCGCTGGTCTCTTGCCAGGGGTGCCCGTCCTCTGGTTCCCCCTTTTGTGGGGGTCCAGGCCGCTTGGACGGGTCGGGTCTACCGAGGGCAGCGGCCAGGAGGGCGGCCTTTTTCTTCATCCTCTGATCTTTCTCCCTCTGAGAGGTCCGGTCCCGGTTGACGTACACCTTCTGGGCCACCTCCATTAACTGTGTGATGCTCATGCCCGCAAATCCTTCGAGTTTCTGCAGCTTCCTCCGGATGTCGGAGGCCGATTGCCCGACGAACGCTGCATTCACCATTCTCCAGTTTTCTGCTGCCTCCGGGTCAAGAGGTGTGTGTCTTCGGTATGCCTCCCAGAGGCGCTCCTAGGAGTCATTGGGTGACTCGTCTGGCTTCTGGGTAATTGGGGCAAGCTTGCTCGTGTTGGTCGGCTTTTTGGCCCTTCCCGCACTCCTTGGAGAAGAGCCTCTCGGGACCGCTCGAGTGCCGCGTGTCCTTCTGGTGCGTCGAAATCCCACTCTGGGTTGGTCTCGGGCACCGCTCGTGATGCCCACTGTTCCGCACCCAGGTGCCCGCCGGCGCCCGTCCCTGCAGCCTCTTCCGAGCTCCAGTCGTGATCCGACGCCGTTTGGGTACTGAAGAGGGTCAGCAGGAGTGGCCGGCCATCTTCCCACGCGGGCGGCGAGTCTGGAAGATAGGCTCCGGGAGGTCGATGAGGGCCTGCGGTTTCTCCCAGTAGGACGGGGTGTGGCGTTTCCCATTCAGTAGGTCGGTGGTGGAGAGAGGCTGATGATACGGGGCGGGTTTCCCCGGCTGGATGGTTCCGTGGTCCCGAACCTGCGGCGGACGTCGCATTTCACGCAGAGGCATCTGGAAGGCCGGGGTAAGGGGCTGGGCAGGCCGCAACCGGCGGACAGCGGTGGAGATGCGGGTGGCGGAGCGGGTGTAGTCGGGGGTGCCCGGGAGGGTGGCGTGACCTGTGGGGTGTAAGGCGGTGGTGGGTCCTCGATCGCGTCTCCTCGCTGTATCTATCGGCTTGGCCTTGAGACCGCGGATCCTCTGAGCCCTAGACCCCACTCTGTCCCTCCTCAGCGCAGAACCGAACCCTAAGGGGCATAGTTTGGGCGATCTCCAGCCATGAGTCTATGTATGGGAATTGCTCTGGTGACCCGGAGTCCCAGTCACCGCTCTCCACACTGAACGTATGAAATCTGTGGCATGCACCTCGGAGCTGTTGGCTTCGACTGGGACCCTCCCGTGTTCACCTGGTCTAACCAGCGCTCCCGCTCCCTGCGCCGCCGCCAACGCTCCTCTCTGAGCCTTGTCCCTGCCCAGACTCTGGTCCTGCTCCGGCTCCTCCCCTATCTCTTTCGTCACCAGACAGACAGGGCCAGGGCTCCTCTCAGGTGTCTGGCTGCGTCCCTCACGGGAACTTCGGCGCGTCCTGGCTAAGGCGTGCCCGTGTGGAGCCCGGGCCGGTCACTCCCTATCACGGGGAGGGAATCGCCGTTAGGCCGCACGACGTCGCCCCAGAACTGCAGGTTAGGACCCACTCAGACCCCGTAGCCGAAGCCGGGGGGCCCCAAGCAGTCACTGTGTTCCTTCCACGCACACATTCACACGGAGGTCACACATTCCCTGCCCTGGGGGGTCCCTATCCTTAGGAGGTCAAGCTCCTCTTCCGTCTTACTGACAGGCCTATACCTTAGGAGGTGATCAGCTCCTCTTCTGTCTCGCTGACAGGCCTACCCTCAAGAGGTGATCAGGCTCCTCTTCTGTCTCGCTGATGGGCCTATCCTGTGCAGGTCCCGGGATCCTACCTAGTCCAGCGTCCTGGCTTTGGTCTGACTGGTCCTTCCCTCTGGAGTGTCCGGGTGAGTCTGAGGCTCTGCGGCCGGTGGGAGCTCCTGAGGAGCGAAGATTCCCACAAATGGTGGTTCAGCGCTGGCTCGTCTCAATTGCAGAAGACCCACCGTCCGCCATGCTCGTCCCTGATCTGGTGGCTTCAAGGGGCCAGCGCAGTCAACTTTCCTGGTCAGGGAACCAAAATGTTCCAGCAAGTGTTACAGTGATTGACCAAGGAAAGAACCGAGCGGCACACAGAGGGTCGGAGAATCAGCCTTTATTCCACCAGCTGGCTCAGAGGGGCATGCCACCAAATTCTGAGTCCCGCTTCCTTGTTCTCCTCCAGTTTTATACACTTCTTGGGGTTACACACAATCAACTATGAGCATGAGGAGTTATCCAATCAGCAGTGGGATTCAAAAAGCATCCAATCAGCAACAAGCTTTACACCCAATCAGCAACAAGCTTTACATATCCAATCAGCAGTGGGATTCAAAAACCATCCAATCATCAGTGAGTTCAGCCATGGGGCCCCAGGGTGGAGGTTTTTCCCTATCAAAGCAAAAGGCAAGAAAGTAGAGAAAAGTTGGGAAAAGAGAAAGTTGCAGAAAGGGGCGAGAAAGAAGTGGAAGAGGGTAAAAGAAGAGAAGAGACCAAGAAAGACACTGAACTGAGAGAGCTGGAAGAACTCAGGAAGGGAAAGAGGTGAAGAGGAGAGAAGGTGGAGAGATGGGGAGAAGGTGGAGAGACAGAGAGAAAGGCATGGAGAGACGGGGGGAAGGTGGAGAGACAGAGAGAAAGGCATGGAGAGATGGGGAGAAGGTGGAGAGACAGAGAGAAAGGCATGGAGAGATGGGGAGAAGGTGGAGAGAAACAGAGAGAAAGGCATGGAGAGATGGGGAGAAGGTGGAGAGACAGAGAGAAAGGCATGGAGAGACGGGGAGAAGGTGGAGAGACGGGGAGAAGGTGGAGAGACAGAGAGAAAGGCATGGAGAGACGGGGAGAAGGTGGAGAGACAGAAAGGCATGGAGAGACGGGAGGTGGAGAGACAGAGAGAAAGGCATGGAGAGACGGGAGGTGGAGAGACAGAGAGAAAGTCATGGAGAGACGGAGAGAAGGTGGAGAGACGGGGAGAAGGTTGAAAGATGGAGAGAAGGTGGAGAGACGGGGAGAGGTGGGGAGACAGAAAGGCATGGAGAGGAACAGAGGCTCATGTGTTCTCTGGTGCCAAACGAGACACTTTCACTCACTGGCCTTTCGGCTAATTGGAAGGCTACCATCAGAGAACAGATATTTATGAACACCTAAGTTCAGCCTCGGGCTGTGCCATTTTGGGGGTATAAAAGAATAAAATGGGGTTTCTGGTCCTCTGGTTTATCACAGAGGTGGGAAGACACAACTAGCACATGTGATGTGATGTATGACAGTGCGAGACTCTACGTGATCAGGCATTAGTTATGAAACCAGAAGACGATTTTCAAAGTCTTGGGAGGTGGAAGAGATCCCAAGAGAGAACACAGAGTCCGGCAAGTATTCCAAGAAGAGACGCAGCTTACAGTCTGGATAAAATTCTAGTAAGTACTCGCTGGGTCACACCGAACGAAACCGCCAGGCTCTGTGTGCCTTTGTAACCAGAAGGCTGGGTGCTAATCCAAGGCGGTGCCGCCGGCTCTGTGCCCACCGCCAGGCTTGACACATAAAACATTACTAACACCTCGGAAGCTCCCCTGCCCCTCCGAGTCTCTGGTCAGGTCACCAGGTCACCATTATCCCGATGGAGCACCATGCCTTCATCGTGTCTGCACCGGAACACCACACCGATGCTGTCTGTGCCCACTATCTGCTGTCGTCTACTCACCCCTCCCCGCCTGGAGGTGTGGGGGGCTCTGCCAGCGCTGCCCCACCAGGGCCCGGCACTGGGCCAGCCAGCAGGGGGAGGAGGGAGGGCTCACTTCTTCCTGCTGGCTCCTTGTTGGCTCCCTTTTCTCTGAATGTCACCCCACCAAGCCTGCTTTACCCACGAGTGCAGCTCCTTCCTGTAGTTGGAGTCGAGTCTAATTTGTGATTTTGCCAACACTTGCAGAACCACCATCAGCGCATCCAAAGACCCCAGCCACAGTGTCAGGGCTGGGTACTGGCCCCTCCTCCAAAGCTTCTACATTTTTGTAATCTCAACTTTTTCTTTTTGTTCCCCAGGCCTGGGTGGGGTGGGGATAGTAGCTCCGGTTGTTGCTACCTCCCTGATTCTTTTTTTTTGACTCTCAGCTTTTAGTCAGTTAACACCCCTCCCCCTCTTTCTTTTAAGAGAGCGTCTTCCTCTGTCACCGTTGCCCAGGCTGAAATGCAGGGGCACAATCATAGCTCACTGCAGCCTGAACTCCTGGGCCCAGGTGATCTTCCTGCTTCAGCCTCCCGTGGAGTACCTGGGACTACAGGTATGTACCACCATGCCTGGCTAATTTTTTAAAACTTTTTGTAGAGATGAGGTTTCTCTGTGTTGCCCTGGCTGGTCTCAAACTCCTGACCTCAAAGCGATCCTCCAACCTTGGCCTCCCAAAGTGTGGATTACAGGCAAGAGCCACTGTGTACCCGGCCTAGTTAACATCTTTATATGTAGCTAGTAATTATTTTATACTCTTTTTTTTTTTTTTTTTTTTTTGAGACAGAGTCTCACTTTATTGCCCAGGCTAGAGTGAGTGCCGTGGCATCAGCCTAGCTCACAGCAACCTCAAACTCCTGGGCTCAAGCAATCCTGCTGCCTCAGCCTCCCGAGTAGCTGGGACTACAGGCACGCACCACCATGCCCGGCTAATTTTTTCTATATATATTAGTTGGCCAATTAATATCTTTCTATTTATAGTAGAGATGGGGTCTCGCTCTTGCTCAGGTTGGTCTCGAACTCCTGAGCTCAAACGATCCGCCCACCTCGGCCTCCCAGAGAGCTAGGATTACAGGCTTGAGCCACCGCGCCCGGCCTATTTTATACTCTTTATTGGAATTACTGGAGTGGTTTCTCTCTCCGTATTGGACCTTGACTACAGAATCACTCAGTATTAATTCTTTTGTGCCTGGCTTCTTTGACTCAAGTTATGTTAGTGATACTCAACCATATTTGTTATTACATGTAGCACAGCTGTGTAGCACTAGGCTAATGTGTGAATGTGTCACCATCTGTCTATCTACCTATTATTGGTAGTCTCATGTTATTTGGGGGTTTGGGCTATTGCATACAATGCTGCTATGCATATTCTTGCATATGAGCTTGAATGCATATTTGTATGCATTTCTATAGGTGCGGTCCTAGAAATGGAATTCTTGTGTCATAAGTATGTTATGTATTTAACGTTAGTAGATTGTGCTACATGGTTTTCCAGAATGGTTGTACCAATTACATACCCAACAGCAGTGTAATGAGAGCTCCAATTCCCCACATCCTAACTATGTTAGACTTTTAAATTTTAGCCATTCTGGTATATGTGCAGTAGAATTTCATTATATGTTATCTATTTCTGCATAATAAATTATCTCAAACTTTTTTGGCTTAAAATCTTTATTATCTCACAGTTTCTATGGATCAGGGTTTCTTTAGCAGGGTGGTTAGGCTCAGGGTCTGCTCAGGGCCTTTTGCAAGGTTGCCGCCAGCTGTTGTCCGGGAGGGAGGGGCTCACTCATGCAGCACTGGCAGGGCCCAGTTCCCCAGCACGTGGCCCCTCCATAAGTCTGCTTGACCCAGTCCCTGCAGGCTGTCAGTTTCCATCTGCTTTAGTCCATCTGTATCTGCTAGAAGCACGTGTCTAAGGCTAGCCCACCCTCCAGGGGAAGGGAATTAGGCTTCATCTTATGAAGGGAGAAGTATCAAAGAATTTGAGGATATATTTTAAAACCATCACACTCATTATGGTTTTAATTTATAATTGGTTACTAATGAAATTGAGATTTTCTATTCGGGTATCCTCTTCAGTGAAGTGTCTGCACAAATCTCTCACCCATTTTTCTACCTATTATTTTCTTTAAAAAATTGATTTCTAGGAGTTCTTCGTATATTCTGGATACAAGCTCTTTGTCACAAGTATGTGTTGCCCAGAGGTATTCAATCATGGGTAATTTTTTGTCTTTTACACCTTTTAGTGTTTTCAGATTTCTTGCAATTAACATATGTTACTTTAGATTTTAAAATATCTTTTAAAAGTAAAGTTTTAGTGGCAGACTGATTTAAGAAGCAGACTGCAGGTAGTTAAAATGTCAATGGGTGTTTGGGACGGAAGGCAGTAGGTGTTGGCAAGACAGCTATTAGAGGAAATTATTCACTGACCTGAACATTCTAAACTCTTGTTTCTTTGGAAACTTATGACAGCAGATATTTAAGAAGCCTTAATTAATAAAGTTCTACTTTCTGTCCCAGATTTTGAAGATGATTCCATCCATAACATATTACATTTCCTGCCTTCCCAATGTGGGTTGGTTACCTCTTGCCCAGAGGTGCAAATGCCTTCAGTTTTAATGTCAGCTTGCTCATAAAAAATGCATAGCCTACAGCTTCAAAATGTGAGAACACTGTATGTATCTGTAGCTAGCAGAGCGGCAGAAACACTGCCTGATCTCAGTTATCTTTAATCAATGTCCGCTTGCACATGGTTTCCTTCAAACTTGGTTCACCTTTAAAGCTCAGAGTTTCTCCTTAATGAGTCCTTCAGTAATTATCTCCCCAGCTAATCAAAATATTTTCAGATACCCTAATTTTTGGTATGTTGCTGTCCTTAGGGATTTAATCTAAAACTCTGTTATAGAAGAATGATTAGGCCGGGCGTGGTGGCTCATGTCTGTAATCCTAGCACTCTGGGAAGCTTAGGCAGGAGGATCGTTTGAGGTCAGGAGTTCAAGACCAGCCTGAGCAAGAGCGAGACTGGGTCTCTACCAAAAGCCAGATGTGGCACGCGCCTGTGGTCCCAGCTACTCGGGAGGCTGAGGCAGGAGGATCGCTTGAGTCCAGGAGCTGAGGTTGCTGTGAGCTAGGCTGATGCCACGGCACTCTAGCCTGGGCAACAGAGTGAGACTGTCTCAAAAAGAAGAAGAAGAGGAAGAGGAAGAAGAAGAGGAAGAATGCTTAACTTTTTCAGAGCTAAAATGATGAGAACAGAACAATATTTATTGGTAAGGTCAATACATACTTCTAAATAGTTTAATATGAGAAGGAAATTACAAAGCCTCCAGATTTTGTCTTCCCTGATTATCCTCTCCTGGAATTCTGCCAAAGCATTTCTTTCCTAGCCCATCACCTTGCCTGGTTAGAGCCATAGTCACATGAAGAGGAAATATTCTGATACTAAATTGCTCACATGGGCGGGGTGGTGAAGTGGGGGAATGAATCTTATCACAGCAGAGGGCAGCTTGCGCCATCTGCTGGGGACATTGCTAATCCTAAAATAGTTTCATGAATTATCTGGCTGGTTCAAATCAATTCACAACCCACCTTCAGTATTTCCCACCAACAATTATCTGACCCTCTGTCATTAGATCATGTTTCAGTATAATTTACCCTAGATAAAAATAATTTGAAGCCAAAAGTTGCAGGGTTAGCCTAGCCACTTTATTTTAATCTTTTCATTATTCCTCCCCTTACCCCTCCCCTTCCTCCTCCTCCTCCTCCTTTTTCTTTTTTTTTTTTTCCAGAGGTGGTGGTCTTGCTATGTTTCCCAGGCTGGCCTCAAACTCCTAGGTTCAAGCAATCCTCCTGCCTCAGCCTCCTGAGTAATTGGGACCACAGGTGTGTACCACTGTGCCTGGCTTTCTCTCTTTTCTAATTAATAAAAACCGTTTACTGAGAATTTGGTATGCAGATTACACTGTGGTCATCCACACTTCAAGAACAAAGCCCAAGAGTGACATGGCTCTATGTATATTCTTCAGTTAGCAAACTTTCCAAGTTTCAGAATCAGGGCAGAAGCCCTCAGTGTACCCTGGAGAAAGACAATTGGCCAAATAGCTCAGTGTTCTTCTGGTGCGTGGGTGCTGGGATCAGGACTGGCAGGTCTGGTGCCTGGCCCTGACTCTTGGGCCCAAGCCAGGCCCTCCCCAGGCTGAGCTGTTCTGGCTCCGCCGCCCGGGGAGGGTTAGACCATGAGTGGACTCCCTGTTGAGTTGCTCTCTTTGCTTGGTCATGTCTGGGATCGGCCTGCTCCAACAGCTAATAACTGTAAATCCTTGATTTCCCTTGGGATAAGACAGCTATGACTCCACATTTATGGCTCCAGTGAGTTTTACTTGCAGAGAATTAAGACAGTTGCCTTTTTTTTTTTTTTAATGCTTTAATTCTTTATTATCCTTGTGAGAGATAACATGTGATACGAAATGGGTATGTGACTTGTGCAGAATATCCCCTCTAAACCTCAGAGAAACACCCGTGTTAAATCCTACACATTGACACCTTACGTAGTGATTTACGGTTGATTTTCACAAACAAGAAGTCTCGCAAAGAGATGGCGTTCTTCCCCTTCAGATGTGCAATTCACAGAGAGAATGGTCCCAGGGTGCTCAGGAAAGGTAATCAACAGCATGACAGTCTAGCTGTCCTGGGACCATTATATTCAATTGCCAGTCTGGGATTGATTTCTTTTATTTCCTCCACGAGCTTCTGGATTTTCCAACCATAATCATTTGCCTTCAGCCTGAGTGTCTTCAAGGGTCCATTCTTTTGTGTTGTGAAGTTGTGAACCAACTTCATAAGCTCTGGATCTGCTGCTTTATAGGAATGAGCCAGAGTGACTCGTTGAAGGCGACAGACACTGGGGCGCAGAGGGGTGCATGCTCTCTGCATGTATGCTCCAGGAGCAGTCTGAAGTCATGTTGCTTTTCCTTTCTATTACTAACGACAGGGGAACACGATTGTGTTTCTACTCTAGACAGGTGTTAGAGATAATTAGTATTAGAACATGTCTGCGTTAGAGTAGAAACTAGTCTCTTCTGTATTTATTTTGTAGATATAAAAAAATACTTTTAGGCACTATTGGTGGAGACTATTCTGTCTTCAGAGGAAATCGTCCAGGTTTTCTGGAGAGCCCTCACTTTGTTCTTCCGTCCTGGTTTGCAAAATGATGCCTCCTGTTGTTCGAGCCAAGCGTGGCAGCAGCCAGGAGAAATTCTCCGCATTTCTCCTGTGAAGGTGCAGATGCTGTCGCTCAACCAGGTTCTTTTTGCCCGCCGCACAGAGCAAGAGCTGACGCACTGAGAAGGCAGAGGCCCAGCTGAGAGTTTGTTATTAATAGTTGTTTGGCAGCCAAACGGGGAAGGGGAGAAATTTCTCAAATCCTCCTTCCTGAGAAGCTCTAGGCTGGGGGTGTTAAAGGGAATCTGGCAGGCAGGGGGCTGAGGGAATTGGCATTGCTGGTTGGTTGGCTCAGGGGTGGAATCACAGGGGTGTAGAAGCCGCATTCTTGCACTGAGTGAGTTCTTCCGTGAGGACGTAGGACCAACTGAGTCAGTTCCATGCTGTGGCTCACAGAGCCAGTGCCGTTGGGGGCCCATAGGAATGCAGGGTCTGCAAATGCATAAAAGGCAGCCTTAGTTTTTGTAGTAGAGGTGTTTTCCATAGCAGTGATTAGGGAGGTTATAATCTTGTGACCGAAGTCCTAAGCAGTGGGCAACTACAGGGATGCAGGCTGGGGGCAGAAGGCGGTCAGTTCCGACTGAGGCTATATCCTGTCCGACTTAGACCGTGTGTGCAGGTTTCATCCTCTTGGTTTCAGTTCATTTTATAGGGATTGTTTCACAGACAATACCAGACCAAAGTCCATTGCACTAGATCTTTTTATAAATATGAATAGTCACCATGACAAATTAAATAAACTAAAACTTTAAAAGGTGTTACAACACAGTAGAGTACTTCCTCATGAACTGGTGACAGCAAAAGTAAAGAACTCAGAATCTTGGAGATTTTCAAATTTCTCTCCTGGGATTTCAGTGGTCGATTTGCTACAATAATGTACATGGAAGCAAAGGCTGGGAGTGGTATTTTACTCAAAAATCAGAAGTGCCAGCTCTCTCCTTTCTAGCTGTACGACCCTGGCTAGGTTCCTTGACCCTCCTAAGCTTTAGTTTCCTCACCTGCAAAATGCGGATAATAATAGGGTCATCTCATTGGACTGTGGTTCTCATTTAATTTTCTTAAATGAGTTATTGGTGTTTAGTATGGGGCATGGTATATAGTAAGTGCTCAATAAATGCTACTGAAAGTAGAAGCAAATCAGTTTCAGGTTCCTTTCTGTAACACATGCTGTAGTAACCAGCCTCTCCCCGCCGTGACCAATGGTCCCAGCCCCTGATAGCCAGGCCGTGCGATCTCCTCCCATATGGTAGCAGAGTCGGGCTGTGTGACCAGGAGAATATGGCAGAAGTGATGAGATTAGGCTATAAAAGGGTCTCTGGTTCCAGGCACAGAGCTCTAAAACCCCTGGAATTTCCTGAGTGAAAAGAGTGGTAAGAGTGTCTTTTGTTCTAATGAGGCAACTCTGGGGTGCCTGGATAGCTCCAGGGTGGGGACTAGTTGTCAGAAAGGCCAAGCTTTGATGAGAAGCTTGGAATTTTCTCCACCCCCACCCCCAACCTCCAGGGGAGAGAGAGTGATGGGAAATTGTGCTTGTCACCAATGGCCACAGTCACGCCATGTAATGAAACCTCCATAAAACCCCTAAATGATAGGGTTCAGGGATCTTCCAAGTTGGCAAACACATTCTCGTGCCAAGAAGGCGGCTCGCCCGGGCTTGATCCGGCAGAGGCTCCTGCACGTGGGGCGTTTCCTCACCTGCGCACCTCTGCACCTGATGTTCGTCTGTGCCGCTTATAATAAACTGTAACAGTGAGTTGAGCATTCTTCTGAGTTCTGTGAGTTGTTCTCGCGAATTATTCAACCTTGAGAGGGGGAGGCAGTGGAAACCCCCTTGTAGGTAACTCTACTTTGTACTACAGGAGTCTGACAGACTGAGACTAATCCGAGACCCCAGGACTTGTGACTGGCATTTGAGGTGAGGGCAGTCTCGTGGGACTGTGCCCTAACCCTATGGAGTGCAACACCAACTCCAGGCGGTATCAGGATGGAATTGAATTTGCGGGACACCCAGTTGCCAGCAGAGAGTTGGAGAACTGGTGTTGGAAAAGACGCGTGTTTGGTGTCAGGAGGGAAAAAAAAAACCTCTCAGTTGCTAATCAGCTGGCTTAAAAGTGGGAAATTATCCAGGTGGCCTCGATAAATCCCATAAATCCTTACAAGGGGAAGAGGGAGGTGGAAGAGGAGTAAATTACTGGTTTATGTATTTACTATACTATACTTTTATCATTACTTCAGAGTGTACTCGACTTATAAAAAAATTAATTGTAAAACAGCCTTCACATGTCTGGTTCAGCTAAGACTGAGAATGAAATATTCCCAAATATATTATGCTTTCCTAATAACTATGTAGCTTATATAAGCTGTACATGTGTGAATAAAATTAGAACATGTCTACAATGAAAGATTGAGGACTCAATCTTCTCATTTTGGGTGAAGAGAATGTTTCCTCTCATCTAGCTCAGTAATTTTCGAAAATTTCTTTAATATAACCTTAAGGGAATTTTGAAAAACTATGTACTGCCTCGCTCATTTTACACTGTCCTCTAACATTTTCTTCATAAGTTTAAACAGTTGCAACAATTTAATTGCCAGTGTATTGTAAATATCGAGACATTTAAATTATACTTTTCCATCTGGCTTTTAAAAATGTCCAAGGAAATATAAATGCCATCATGATTTGATTCCCACCTGCATACATTTAAACAATAAAACACATGAACAAGATCTTTTTAATAATCAGAAATCTTATATGGGTTTCTTTTCATCTTGAAATCATATTTCTATTATATACACCTTCATATGCCTGAAAGTCTTTTATTGGTCTCTGACACTGTGGGAGTGATGATACCAGCCAGTTAGTCCTGAAAGAACTGAGGGTTCTGAGAATTTAACCACCATCAGTGCAGTCTTTTTAACATTATTAACTGAAGAAAAGTGTGTGTCCTTTAAAGGTTTTTTAAAATTAGGAAGCAAAAAGAAGCCAGAAGGAGCCAAATCAGAACTGTAAGTTGGATGCTTAATGATTTCCCGTCAAAACTCTTCTTCCAAATTGCCCTTGTTTGAAGAGAGGAATGAGGAGGAGCATTGTTGTGGTGGAGAAGGACTCTCTGCTGAAGCTTTCCCAAGCATTTTGCTGCTAACCTTTTGACTGACTTTCTCAAAACACTCTCATAGTAAGCAAATGTTATCTTTCTTTGGCCCTCCAGAAAGTCAACAAACAAAATGCCTGGAGCATCCCAGAACCATGACCTTTGCTCCCAACCAGTCTACATTTGCTGTGACTGGACACATCCATCTCTTGGTAGCCAGGGCTTTGATTGTGCTTTGTCTTCAACATGGTACTGGTAAAGCCACGTTCCATCTCCTGTTACAGTTCTTCAAAGAAATGCTTCAGGATCTTCATTCCACTTGTTTAAAATTTCCATTGAAAGCTATGCTCTTGTCTGCTGCTGATCTGGGCACAATGGTTTTGGCATGCATTGAGCAGAAATTTCGCTCAACTTAAATTTATCGTCACAATGTGTGAGCAGCCAGCCGAGATGTCTGTGGTGTTGGCTGTTATTTGTGTAGTTAGCTGTTAGTCCTCTTCAGGTAGGGCATGAACAAGATCATTTTTTTCTTCACAAATTGATGTGGATGGTCTGTTACTGCAGGCTGCATAAACACTGTCTTCTCCCTTCTTAGATGAGTCACTCATTTGTAAACTGCTCATTTCTTTTGGGGTATTACCTCTTAAAGTTTTCATAAAGCATCAACAATTTCACCGTTCTTCAACCCAAGCTTTGCCATAAATTTGATGTTTGATCTTGCTTCAATTTTAGCACAATTCATGCTGCCCTAACAGGGCTCTTTTCAAACTGATGTCTTATCCTTCTTAGTGCCTCAAACTAGACCCTGTTCAGACATGTTATAACAAGTTAGTGCAAGTTTATTTTGGTACCAAAAAAATTAAAATCAGTGCACATTTTCCACAATCAATTTGAAGAACTCCTGAAGAAAAGTCATTGTGTTTATTCTAAGCCTTTGAAATCCTCCCAGTAGGGTGGATATTTGGAATTCTTAAGATGACATTCTTTGACCTAGCATACTGAGGAATATAATTTGGGGTTTCATAATTTGATGGGCATTTTCCTGGTGGCTGTATAATAATTGGGAAATCTGAGTATAATAATCAGGAAATCTGCAATTTCCTTGATGAATTATGAACACTTATGTTTGCTTGTTTAGAAATTTATTCTTTTTGTTATTTTCTAGAATGTATCAATGATATGATTTTCAGTTAGTGACAAAGGAATGGGAAGCGAGGGACCCACATGTGTTAAGCTGCTCACAGCAATAAACACAGCATGTAGCTACACATACAGTCATTGTCCTTGTGATCTCAATGAAGCATCTCAGAGCAGGTAAGATGATGCAGGATCTGCAGGCAGCTAGATGAACTTAGGCTTGGGTGGGACATGGTACAGGCAGGATTTGGAGAAGAGAGTCTGTACTTGTCAGAATTGAGGCTGATGATTTGCAAAACTGTGGCTGGGTGTGGTGGCTCACTCCTGTAAATCCCAGATCATTGAGGGGCCAAGGTGGGAAGATTGCTTAAGCCCAAGAGTGACAGGTAGAAACCTCATCTCTTAAAAAGAATGATAGTATAAATTGGCAGAATTGAGGCTTCGTTAGGAGACAGAAGTGAGACTTACCATTTTCTGGAGTGATGGCTTATTCTATGGCAGGTGGGAGAAAGAGCTGTTTTTGTTTTTTGCTTTTTGCTTTTTGGTTTTTTTTTAACCATGGGCAACTTTCCAAGTTGACCTTGAACCCTAAGGCAGGCCAGCCTATCTTAGATTTTCTCCATCCCAAGTGTGTTAAGGCAGGCTCTGATCTGATGAGTGGGTCTGACTTCTCACCTTCTGTATCATGTGCCTTCCCTCTGTGGCACATGGAAATGCTACATCCCCTGGCTGGCTAAGAACTGACTTTTTAGGGTTTTATTCCTCTGTTCTTTCCCAGAGCCCTGGGAGAAGTCCTGACAACAGGTCCATAGCCGGGGGATTGGTTTAGAATTACAGAAAAGACTGGTGAAGAAAGGAAACACAAGCCATTTAACAGCTCTGGAGGGAAAAAAAAAAAGACAGAAAAAAAAGTGTATGCATTAAAATTTATAGGACATCTAAGGTAGCAATCAAAAATGATCATAATATTTTCAAATTTAAGTAAAAAATAAAGTAAGGATCACGTTTCTACATTGTGGTTTGGGCGAAATATGTGGAAATTTTATTATTTTGTGTAACACGTCAAGCACTTGTAGGTCTCTAATATATGTATAATGCTTTATTTTGCTTAAATTCTCAACCCCAGAACAGAATGTTGAGATGTGTTAGATATAGAGTGAGGGCTGATGACTTCCAACAGGACATGCCCACTGGTGTGTGTGTGTGTGTGTTGAGCTGGGTGCTGGGGAGGTATTTGCTGGAAGCCATGTGACTGTTGTGGGTGGAGAGGCCCGGGTCAAGGTAGTGCACTGTGACAAGGTCTTTCAGCTCACCTACTCCTCATGGCCCACTGCTACCGGTGGTCACTCTCCAGCCCTGGATGGTCGAGGCACATGTGGACGAGAGAGGCCCCATGCCATTGTTGGGATGGCACAGGACACCATCCCGATTCATGGTGTTATCGCTGGCAGGCCAAAATAATAACAATGATAATAGCTAATCCTCTGAGCAATTACTCTGTGTCAGGCACGAATCCAACATTTTATACATAGTTAAATGCTTAATCCTCACAGCAATATTGTGAAGTAGGTACTGCTATTATTCCCATTTTATAGATGAAGAACAAAGGGGTTAAGTAACAAAGGGATAAAATAGTCTGTCCATGCTGGGCTTGGTGATGTGTGCCTGTGTATTTCCAGCTACTTAGGCTATGGTAGGAGGATCACGTGAGCCCAGGAGTTCGAGGTCAGCCTGGGCAACATAGCAAGACCCTGTCTCTAAAAAACTAAAACCACTCCAATGCCATAGTTGATAAGGGGCAGAGTTGGGACTTAACCCCAAGAAGTTAGCTCCCGAGTTGAAGGGCCTAGCCACTACCTGACACAGAAAGGTACCTAGATTGAAAGAGATACACCTACTGACACGCAGTTGCAAGTCATCAAATGATACCCATTTGGGGCCATTGCAAGGACTTTGTAAGCTCCAGGCTTGCTTTGAACTGAAGGTTCCATTGTATATTTCATTAAACATTAAAATGCACCCACATCCACATGAAATACTTCATATATATTTATATTTTTGCTGTAATACATTTGATAGGATTTCAAAAACAGTAATTTTGCTCTTGATATGATTTAGCCTTGAATAATACTCAGCTTATATCTGACTTATTTCTTGGCAATCATTGGGAGATTTAGGAGTGTGATCAAAATGAGAAAAAGTGTTTTCAAATGCAATAATATTTTCATGAATACTGAATTTTACACTGAACAAATTTGCTACATCTTATAGAGTGTTCATTAAACATATTAACTTTAATTTTGAGGTTTTCCTTTTTGTATTTTGGAACACTTAATAAAACCTTTTCTTAAATTGTAAAATAAAATACAGACACAGAAAGCTATGTTAGCCAAATGTATGGATTAATGAATAATTGCAAGGTAAATACCCTTGTAATCACCACCTAGGTCAAGAGATGCAACTTTGCCAGCCAGACGAAGACCCCTCCCCTGCCCAGTCACACCACCCTCCCCTCAAAAGCAATCAACACTCTGGCTTTTATCGCAATCTCTTCTCTATGCTTGTTTGTAGTTTTGTTTTCCAAGTAGGCAATATGGTTGGTCTTGCCCATTTTTTATGTCTTTTGAGTTTCTTTTAGCTTAAAATCCCCCTCCCCTTTCTCTACAGTTCATCTGTTGAAGACCTATAGTATGTGTTCTATGGAATTCCCCACAGTCTGGATTCTGCTGATAGCAGATTCGTGGCACATTTTAACACATTCCACTCTCCTCAGTGTCATACAAACTTGTCAACTTGATCAGAATCTTCCCTTTGGTAAGACTGTAGGAGGCAGTGTGTTCTTTCATCAAGTCAGAAGGGAACTAATGCCTGATGTGTAATGCTAGGGGTTTAAATCAAGGGGAGTTACAAAGTAATCATATCTAAATTCTGTTCAGTTTTCATTTATTCACTTAAGATACCTCTATGAGGTATTCCATAATCAAGTTTTTAGTAACCCACTCAACAGTGGCACTGTTCATAAGAGGGAGACAGGATACCTTTTTATTCTTTCTTTTTTATTTTCTGGTTTGGTGACTGCATATTCATGGTACAGTTCAACAATTAGTTTTTTTAAAGTATTCATATGAACTCATGAATTTAAAAATATTTGATGGATTTTAATCAATTACAATCGCTATCTTTACTGAGGTTCAGTGGGAGGCGTTTCAAGTTGTCTCTAAGTCTATTATATACAACCCTGGTAATCCTGGATAGGCCCTTTCAGCGACAGGGTTAGGAAACAAATAAACACATATACACACATACACACACACACATTAAAATACCTCATGAGTTAATACAGATATTTCGAGTTCGTGTTTGACGGTTTTTATCTAACCTCTTTAATATGACATCTATTCAGTGATGTGTTGGTAAATTCTTAAAAACCAAATACCCAAAGCCCTGAGTTTTAACATTTGCAAATGTAAAGGAGGAAAAAAAACTTTTCCTCTACCCTCTTAGATTCAGTAACTGTGTCCTGTAAATTAAAGTTAGTGTCAACCTTAAATAATGAGATTCAGAGAATATGATTAAGGATAGAGTTTGAGTACAAAGCTTGAGGATGGCCATATGGGGAAGCACTGAGTCCAAACAAATGCATCAGTGTGTCCAGAATGATGGAGTTAAATTTTCCCTTATATAGGCAGAGACAGAAAAGTTCCAGCAGGATTACAACATTTTCCATACAAGACCAGGTGCTTATGCCACAGGGATTTGGTTGGTTACTGACTGCTACATTCCAGGGAAGATTTCTTTGTCACTTAATGAGGAGAGGCTGTGATCTGAGGGGTCTTATATCTGGCATTAGTTGTTCTTAATTATTTATAGGATAAAAAGGGCGGAAGTTGTAGCTGCATGTCATGTGACTCATGCTGCATAGCCACATTCCTCTCAAGGCTCAGAATAATTTAAAGTTGCAGCTGCTTTAAGTTCAAATTATTTAATTTTAGATCACAAAAGACAGATAACAAGAGAAGAGGTTTATTTTGCTTGCATACAGAGGCTTCACAGAAAAGAAATGAAAACCAAAAGAAGTAATGAGGGTCAGTGGCTTTTATTCCATTTTTTAAAAGGGTGATAAATTGCAGAGAGATTAGACACAGGGAAAGGGAGATTTGGGCTTTTGGGGGGAGGTCAGTTGTGTGACGGTGACTAGGAAATGTATGGTAAATTAGGGTTGTCTAGTGAGGCTTGTTATGCAATCTCAAGTCATCTCAGGGAATAAGGTGGAAATTTCCTTTGCAAAAGAGATATGTATGTTTTGCTTCCAGGTAGATAGTGGAGAGCAGAGAGTTCCTCTTGTGTTTGCTGGTTCTCAGTTGCCTTCAGTTCAAAATAATTCTTCTGCCAAAATGGCATATTCAGAGCTGGCAAATTCTAATCCCCTTCACAAATTTCTATGTGTAAATACCCCCATCATGGCTGACTTCGCATTAACAATTCAACATCACCACATGTGGAGTTGGGAGGAGATGCACCCAGTGATCTAGTGAGCTGGCCTGAGCCAGGTCCAGGATGCACACACCTGTGTCTCTGCTTTTTTATGTTTATTTTTGTTTTTTGTTTCATTGTTGTTGTTTTGAGACAGGGTCTTGCTCTGTCTCCTGGGCCACAGTGCAGTGGTGTCATCATAGCTCACTACAACCTCAAACTCTCGGGCTCAAGCGATCCTCCTGCCTCAGCCTCCCAGAGTGCTAGGATTACAGGCAAGGGCCACTGCCCTGTATCTCCTTTCTTCTACACCAGGAGTCCTGGTGTCAAGGATACAAGGACTGGCCAGGTGTGGTGGGTCACGCCTGTAATCCTAGCACTCTGGGAGGCTGAGGTGGGTGAATTGCTCAAGGTCAGCAGTTTGAAAGCTGAGCAAGAGCGAGACCCCATCTCCACTAAAAAAATAGAAACAAATTAACTGGCTAACTAAAAAAATATATACAGAAAAAATTAGCCGGGCATGGTGGTGCATGCCTGTAGTTCCAGCTACTTGGGAGGCTGAGGCAGCAGGATTGTTTGTGCCCACGAGCTTGAGGTTGCTGTGAGCTAGGCTGATGCCACGGCACTCTAGCCTGGTGTATTGATAATTCATTTTATCAATCGCTGTGCACAGACTTTCTGCAATTTAAGCTCGATCTGCAGGACACACCACCACAAGCCGCACCAGTTTTACTTACATTTATTAAGAGGGAAGAGAAAAAGAGAAAGGGAAAAGTACCGCAGGGGAAGAACACAAAAGAGTAATCATACCACTAGGATCCCATTATCAGCACCGGAGTTTACTAACGCGGGGAAGTCCCAGCACCAGAATTTACCATCACGGCGGTCTCAGGCAGCGGTGAAAGCAATAACACGCGGGGATATCAAGCAGACAGGCAGCTGCAGGCTGAGAGGTTGGACAGGAAAAAATGGCGGCCCCTAGAGGGCTTTTATATGCTGTTTATATAGTGGTCTGAACAAAGGAAGAAGGCTCAGTGCCAAAAAAGGCGAATGCTCTGGTCACGCACGGTCCTGGATCTGGCCAGGAGCTGGGGCCTGTACGTCACTGATCTCACCTAACAGCTATGGGCATGAGCCTAGGATAAACACTCTCAGACGGCCCAGAATAAACATTCCTAGGCACATAGCTCAGAGCTAACAATTCCCATTCCCTCAGGAAGTGGCCGGCTTCTCCGGGCAATGGGTGCATACCTTGAGCCTCATAAATTTATATGACCCCCAGCAGGCCTTAATATTCTGTACCTCAGTACACCTGGGCAACAGAGTGAGACTGTCTCAAAAAAAAAAAAAAGGATACAAGGACTGATAGAATTAGAATATCTCATACTTACTAATTTGGTTTAGCCCCCATTGTACATGCAACAGCATTAAATTAACACTATAAATAATAGTGCTGCCCATAGGCTTACTGAAAACAGCAATTTATTTTTGCATTTGTGCTCCCCTCTCCTCCCCCATTAAAAAAACATTGTGCTACATCTATTTTGTCAGAGCATATAGCTATGACATGCCCCACTCTAGTCCTCTTGCACTAATTAGTATTAATTCAGAAGAAACTGTGTCTCTGAAGGTCACCACCTGTCTTTGCATTAATGTCTCTTTCTACTCATTTTGCCTGTCTAAAGTTTGTTTTCTGGAAGGATTGTGGGGACCAAATTCTCTGAATTCTACCATGTCAATAACAGTTGTCTCTGCCCTTTATACTGGAAATTGACTTTTGCTGGATATAAAACCAATCCTTGTCTCACATTTCTTTCTTTGTGTGTCTTATGTATGCTTACTCTGTTTCCTTCTAACATAGAGCATGCTATCAAAGTCTGATGATAATCTAAATTTTATTCTCTCATAAATCACCTGCTCTTTTGCCTAGACACTTGTAGCTATTTTCTTTAAATCTAGTAATTTTACTATAATAGAATATGTCAAAGGTCTTTTTATTTTTTTTAAACAGTCCAGAGAGAAAGAATAAAGTATGTCTTGGTACTGAGCATTCTGAATTGACGTTCCCAGGCACATAGGGTATGTTTCATGTTTCAGATACTTTTTTTTTAATTTCAAGAAAATTTCCTTGAATTATAGGTTTTAGAATTTGTTCTGTTCTCCCATGTTACCTTTCATGTTGGGACTCCTATTATCTGTTGGATATTCTTGCCTATCATTAACATTTGTCATATTTGCTCAAACTTTATTGTTCTATATTTCCTTTTTATTTAAAAAAATTTCTTTTTCACTTTCTATTTATCTTAAGGTATTATCAGTTATGTTTATTTTCTCTTACATTCCTTTTCTCTTTACTTTTTGGAGATAGCATCTTGCTGTGTCTCTCAGGCTGGAGTGCAGTGGCATGATCATAGCTCACAGCCTTGAACTCCTGGGCTCAAGTGATCCTCCTGCCTCAGCCTCCTCAGTAGCTGGGACTGTAGGTACATGACACCATGCCCAGCTAATTTTAAAATTTTTTGTAGAGATGGGGTCTCACTATGTTGCTCAGGCTGGTCTCGAACTCCCGGCCTCAAGTAATCCTCCTGCCTCAGCCTATTTTTAATTCTTTTCTGAGGTGTCATTTCATTTCTAATTTTCCTAATTCTGAGTCATATTTTTTTAAATTTTTTTATTTCAGGAAAATATAAGAGTACAAACATTTTGGTTACATTTTATATCTTTGCCTCTCCCTAGCAAGGGTTAGAGGTATGCTCCTCCCCTCCACAATGCTCACCACATCCCTCAGTTGTGATTCTACACGCCCAACCCCTGAGTCCCTGGTGAACACCACCACCATTTGAGCACCATAGTGTTTATCAGTCAGTACCAATTTGATGGCAAGCATATGTGGAGTCCATTCTTCCAATCTTGTGTCACCTCACTATGGATAATGGGCTCAAGCTCAATCCAGGAAAATATAAGTGGTGCTAGATCACTGTCATTTGTTATGATTAATATTCCATTGTGTACATATACCAAATTTTAATACTCTACTCACGAATTAAAGGGCATTTGGGTTGAATTGTGCTGCTTCTGAGTCATATTGTTCTTTCATATCTTCTATCATACTCTTAATGCTTTGAGCTTCTTTTGAAACAATAGGTTATGGGTTTTGACCTGTATTAATGGCCATGTCTTTGTGGCACGCTTTCACTGGCTATAGGAATGTCATTCTACTTGTTATTTAATTTTTCCTGATAACTTTGTAAGTCACTGACCTCAATTCCTCTCTAATGCTCATTCTTATGAATATTCTCTCTCCTGAACATCTAGAAGGGGGCAGAACTCAGGAGAGCTCTTGCAACTTCTCTTAATGTCTTAGTCCTTTCAGGCTACTATAACAAAAAATACCATAAACAGGGTGGTTTATAAACAACAGAAATTTGTTCTGAAGGCTGGAAAGTCCAAGGTTAAGACTGGACTTGATAAGTCCAGACGGCAGCAGATTTGGTATCTAGCGAGGGCCCACTTCCTGGTTCACTGAGGTACCTTCTTGCTGTGTCCTCATGTGGTGGTGGTAGAAGGCTCTGAGGTCTCTTTCATAAGGGCACGAATCCCATTCATGATGGCTCCACCCTCATTACCTAATCACTTCCCAAAGGCCTTCCTGCTAATGCCATTATATTGGTGATTAGATTTAAACATATGAATTTGGGGGGTGAGTACAACATTCAGACCCTAGCACCTTGTCTATTGTTTTCATTATTGTGCTAACACATGGATGTTTGCCTTCTGAAATTTCCCTTTCCCCACTTTTATCTGCGCTTTCTCTTTCCCACGTTCCTCTAGTCCACATCCTGCAAAATTCTTGTTCCGTCTTGAGAGTTTCCCCTCTCTGAGGGGTCTTGTCCTGGAAGGAAGCACTGCTCCAGCCTCCTGGCTCTTCCTCCTGTTTGTACCCACTACTGCTCGGGGCAAAATCCTGCCAGTTTGCAGCTGCTGTTCTCCCCACACTTTCCTGAGGCAACCTGACGCTGTTGTGGGTTCTGCTGTCTGCAGCTCCATGAGATACTGTATCACTCCCTGTTTCCACTGGCATGTACACTAACACCACGTGGATCCTGGCAGCCATCAGTGGCTCATCCCCAGCCTCTCCTACACTTGGCAGCTGTGGGGATACCTAGTTTTGTTCCAAACATTGTTCATAGGCTTTCGGTTTTGCCATTTGTTTGCTCTGTCCATATCACCTAATGGATAAATGGCCTTTGATTCATGCTAAATATAAAAATTAAAAGGAAAATTTGAATGAGTCATTCTCAGTAATTTGAACTGTGGGCTCTATCTTGAACTAAGTACATGAATGCAAAACAAATCAAAGTAATTCTACAAGAAAGCCCTAACAACCACACTGCTTAAAAAGTAACTAAATCAAAGTTCCCTAAACCAGATCTCTGAAGACTACTTGACACATCTCACTTTTTTCAACTCTTTCCATACATTTCGATTGGGAATCAATTATGTGTTGTCATTCTACCAAATGCTATTCTGAATATAAGTAGGTACGAAGCACTGGCCCTCCTCTCAGGAGTTTCCAACCTGGCTAGGATTATATTGGATACAGGAGGTAGAAAGATAATTTATAAATTACAATGATATAAAATGTATTGCCACTTAACATCTCACTGCACATTGACTATCATGTGTCATGATAGGGAAGAACCCTCACCCCAGGGCCCCATGGCTGAACTCACTGCTGACTGGATTCATGTGAAGCTTACAGCTGATCCTACTGATGACAGGGAAAAGCCCCTACCCGAGGGCCCTGAGGCAAAATCCACTACATGTGAAAGCTTATGGCTGATCCTACTAATTAGATAATAGTTGATTGGTTGTATAAATGTATAAGACTGGGGAAAAATAAGGAAGTGTTGCTCAGAATTTGGTGGCATGCCCCTCTGAGCCTGCCAGCGAAATAAAAGCTGATTCTCTGACCCTCTGTGTGCCCCTCGGTTCTTTCCCTGGTCAGTCGCTGGTCACTTCCCGCAACAATGTGAACAGTGAACTGTGAGCAGTGTATCACAGTTCTCCATAATTTATTAAGATCACAATGCAAACCCTATTTGGAGGGAAGAATACGGACGGAAGAGGTATACTTTTGGCTTTAGACATCATAATCTAAAATAGGATACAGAGGAAGTTTACCTTAAGAAAAAAATTGCAAAGGTCTAAGAACCAAAACTAAATTCCAAATGCATAATTGAGGTAGGAAGAATGGTTCCTTTAAGTTCTTTCATCCCTTTAAGCAAGAACTCAATGTGCCATAGCATGTTACATGGCAAAAGTGAAGGGATACTGCAGATGTAATTAAGGTCCCTAATGAATTGACATTTAGCTAATCAAAAGAGAGATTATCTTGCATGGACCTGACTTAATCACAGGACGCCTTTAAGAGGCTCCAGAGGTCTTTGACGATCCTAGAGGCCAGGAGGCTGGGCAACATGGTGAGACTCTGTCTCTTAAAAAGAAAAAAAATTAGTTAATGGCATCAAAAGTCAACTAATACAATTAGTTCAAACTATGTGCTTTCTTAATAAGTCTTGCTTGTTTTAGCAAATTTGACAAAATATGGTAATTTACTCATATAATAGAAAATTCTTAAATACATTAATTGAAAATTAGAAATTACATTAAAATACTGGGTACTTTTAAACCATTCTACTTTTACATACTTTGAGAGATTGTTTTCTTTAAAAATTCGATTTCATAAATCTTATTTACTCATTTTTTTATCTGTTTCCTGAAACTAATATATGCCAGTAGGAAAATTACTTTCATAAACGTTAGCATTCTTGAAGTCATGCCAGTATGAACATTTTGATAGACATCAGCCTAGATAAACCAATTCTAAAGTTGGGAATAGGTTGTACCCTGCTTTTTTTTATATCTGTGACTTTGAAAATCAATGTTATTTTATTAATTATACTCTTAATGCTTTTAAAAAGGGAATTATGGCATATCATTCTTTCAAATTAAAATGCATAATTCTATGCTAGGTCAGATTGCTCTTCAGGTGTAAATGAAGTACTTTGAAATATGTATTTCTTAGTTACATGTATGTTTTATGGTCTTAATATTTTATTACAAAAAATTTTAAACATACATAAAAGTACAGAGAAATATAATGAATGCTTGTGTTAGTTTTCTACTGCTGCTGTAACAAATTACTACCAATTTAGTGACTTAAAACAACACAAATTTATTACCTTAGAGTTCTGCAGGTCTGAGTCTGACTTGGGTCTCACTGGGCTAAAGTTAAGGTGTTGGCAGGACACCTGGAGGCTGTACATGAGAAGTCATTTCCTTGCCTCTTCTAGCTCCCAGAGGCTGCCTCCCAAATTCCTTGGCTTGTGGCCCCTTCCTCCGTCTTCAATGTCAACAGCAGGGAGCTGAGCCATTCCTTCCGCTGTGGTATCTCCTTCTGACTCTGATACGGCTGGGCTGGGAAAGGTCCTGGGCTTATAAGGACCCAAGTGATCAGACTGAGCTCACAGAGATAATCCAGGATAATCTCCCATCTCAAGGTCCTTAACCTTAATCATGTCTGCAAAGTCCCTTTTGGTATGTAAGGTCCAGAGAGTAGACTGTGGGCCTCTTTGAGCGGGGGGCATTATTGTTGCCTACTACAATGCCCATGTACCCATCTTCTTGCCGGGACATTAAACATTTTGCCAATATTGTTTCTCTTTGTATCCCCCACTTCTTTCCTAAAAAGAAAAAAATCCAGAAATTTGTTATTAAATGTATATTAAAGCAAATTCCAGAAATCATATATTTTCCTGTATGTGTGTATGTTTCTCTGACAGGAACTGTCAAAAAAAAAAAAAAAACATAACTGCAATAGCATTGTCATAACGAAATTATCAATAATTCTTTAAATGTTGTCTAACATTCAGTTCGTGTTTGTTTCCCAAACTTTTAAAAAATGTCTTTTTTTTAAAGTTTGTTTATCCTTATTATGACCCAAACAGGGTTCATAAACTGCATTTGGCCAGTGTGTCTCTCTCATTCCGTTTTTTAAGAGTGCGAGAGAGTGTCTCACTGAGTTGCCCAGGCCGGTGCGAGCGGACTCGACTGACTGGGGCCCGGCGGCTCGCAGGTGCGCCGGCCGGCAGCTCCTTCTCCACCGCGCCCTTTGCTTTTATTCGGACACAGTCCGTTTCCGAGTAAGGAAATCGGGTCGTGTGGTCTGCTCTACTGCCCACATAGTGGAGCGGGCGGTCGCTTCCCGGCGGCACCTAACGCCGCGGCCCCTGTCCCGAGCCTGGAGTCAGAGACAGAAGCTTAACTGGGTTCTCGGTTTCTTTTTCTGGTCAGCCAGAATGCTTTGGGGGGAGGCTGCGTGCACCCGCGGCATCCGTCCGTATCTGCGAGTGCGGCGGCCGCGGGTCGGGCCGTCGCTCCGAGCTTGCCCGCCCTCGGCCCGCGGGGCGGGGGCCGCTGCTGGGGCCCGCGGGGCGGGGGCCGCTGCTGGGGCCCGCGGGGCGGGGGCCGCTGCTGGGGCCCGCGGGGCGGGGCCGAGGGCTGTCCGAAGTGACGCGCTGAAGGCGCGCTGGGACCGGAGGGCGCACAGTCGCCGCCTCGGCGCCGCCGGCGAAAGAGAAAGGAGGAGACGCGCGACCAACGTCTGGCTCCCGTCCGCCCGCCACACGCGCCTGCGAGGCGCTTTGCCGGCCCGAGGGCGACCGGCCCGCCCCGGCCTAACGACCCCGCCGCGCCGGCGGGGAGCCGAGGACGCACCGGAGGCTGCGCGGAGGCCGGCCCGGCCGCGCACCCCGCGTGCGTCCGGCCTCCGTCCGGGTCTGCCTCCGCGCCCGCGCCGCCCGCCGCTGGGCCGAGCCCGGGGCGGGGTTCCGGGGCTGCGGAAGCCGGAAGCCCGGGGCCGCAGGGTTCCGGGGCGGCGGCGGCTGCGGAAGCCGGAAGCCCAGGGCTGCGGGGCTCCGGGGCGGCGGCGGCTGCGGAAGCCGGAAGCCCGGGGCTGCGGGGCTCCGGGGCGGCGGCGGTTGCGGAAGCCGGAAGCCCGGGGCTGCGGGGCTCCGGGGCGGCGGCGGCGGTTGCGGAAGCCGGAAGCGGGGGCTGCGGGGTTCCGGGGCGGCGGTGGCTGCGGAAGCCGGAAGCCCGGGGCTGCGGGGTTCCGGGGCGGCGGCGGCGGTGCGGAAGCCGGAAGCCCGGGGCTGCGGGGTTCTGGGGCGGCGGCGGCTGCGGAAGCCGGAAGCCCGGGGCTGCGGGGCTCCGGGGCGGCGGCGGTTGCGGAAGCCGGAAGCCCGGGGCTGCGGGCCGGGCTGGGCGGTGCGGGGTGCGGAGCGCCGGGAAAATGCGGGTTTGTACGCGTCTTGTGCCCGGCTCGCGGCGTTTAGTCCTCTCGGTTAATGGCTATTTCTTATCACTGCGAAATGAAACCCCTTCAGGATTGTCAGTTTATTGGAAAAATAGCATTCTGGAAATTGTTTGTTTGCTGGAAAATCTCGATTACTTCAGGGGTCGCTCTATGTCTCTGCTGGTGTAGAGTGAAAAAAAAATTCATTTTATCATTTAAAATACCACTTAAGATGGGAAGTTTCGAACGCAAATAGCAGTTGATGAGATAGTGATAATATATTTAAGATAATGAACAAGAGAAAAAAGCTACGGGTCAGTCAGTGCGTATTAAATTATTTTTTGTGACTGGGATTTAGATATTTGATGATAGCTTTGAAGTTAAAAATTCAAAGATAAAATACTTTGCTCCCAATTATGGATTGCAGCTATTATTCACATATGTTGGGCACATAGAACAATGCTATATATCTGTATTATACGTAAGTACAGGTATTTTATAATTTAAAAGACTTATTCTTGAAAAAAACACAGTCATTTTTCTTTAGCTTCTCAGCTTTTTTACTTTCAAGATTGGTTAGGTTACTTGTCAATAGGCCACTAAATGAAAGATCATTCAGCAACATATCACACGTTTTGTGTTTTATCTGATATTTCAGATAAACATTCTGATTTGAGGGAGCAGATCTAAAGCACAGCCTTCGTAGAGTCTCAGTCCAGCAGCAGCACAGAGTCTGTGAAAGGTGAGGTCACTCAGTGATTCTCCTGGAAGATCAGAGAGTGTCTAACCTCGTTCCTTTATTTTAGTAACTTCTGGGGTTTCCTGAGACGCGTGTCTGCCTTTGGACCCTAGGACAGCCTGAACTATATGTGGAGGCTGTATAGTGTTCCTGCTGGGTTATCAGTTGATAATCTTAATAAAACTGACAAATTGAATTTAGGGAGTGGAAACAGTAACTGTTTAAGTAATTTTGGTTTTATTTATTTGATTATTTAGAGATGAGGTCTTGGTCTGTTGCCCAGGCTGGATTTGAACTCCTGGGCTCAAGTGATCCTTCTGCCTCAGCTTCCCAAGTAGCTGGGATTACAGGGATGCCCCACTACTAATTTTGATTTTTAAACCCAAACCTGCTAATGCAAAGGAAAGCTCCTAATATGGACAGAATTTTCATCATTAAATCACAGGAAGGACAGCCACATGGAATATAGACCTTATGCAAACCTCATGTTTCTTATTTTTGCAGTCTAGTGGTGTAAGATGGTTAAACACATTTTCCCATTACTTAACTGAGTGAGCAGAGGAGACAGGCACACTAGGCTCAGGCGTAGTGCTCCATGCTCCTCTGATGAAGCACCACACCCTGCTCGTGTAGTCTAGGGAAGAACACGTTTTCTCCTTTCCCCTTAGGAGCCAGGACTTGGAGGTGATTGTAGCATTCACTTATTCTGGCTATGTGCCTGTTTATTGTGGTTGAGATAAAATGTAAGGTTTACTTTTAGTGAGGAAAGGGAATGGTGACTCAGCACACCCCAGTGAGTGAGTGGAGAGAACTGGGCATGTACCGAGAGGGCCACCACCTCCAGTTTCTCTTCCATTATTGGCTTTTACTTTCTGCTGTTTTCATTCTCCTTAATCCAACCACAGATTTTTGAATTGACTCTCATTGCATCGAGCCTGTTGGGACTTATTGGATGCCAAGGTTTACCCTCAAATCTAATTCTGACATGCTTACCTTGTAGGAGGGTTTACTTTTTTCAAGGTAGCAATTTTGGCTGGACGCAGCGGCTCATGCCTGTAATCCTAGCACTTCAGGGGCCAAGGCTAGAGAATTGTTGGAGCCCAGGAGTTTGAGACCAGCCTGAGCAACATAGCAAAATCTACAAAAAATTTTACAATTAGCCAGGTGTGGTGGTGGGTGCCTATTGTCCTAGCTACTTGGGAGGCTGAGGCAGAAGGATTGCTTGAGTCCAGGAGTTAGAGGCTGTAGTGATGCCACTGTGATGACGCCACTGCACCCCATCCTGGGCAACAGGACTAGACCCTGTCTCAAAAAAAAAAATGGCACTTTTATTTGCATTATTTCTATCAATCGTCACATCAGTGAGTTAGGCACAGTGGGCTGACCAAAGTCACAGAGCAGAGCTGCCGTTTGGATTCTTTCCAGTTCAGCATAGCTGCTTCTCTGCTGTTGGATATTCAGAGCATATAAGATAAAATATTTGACAAGTGGCTATATTCCTCCTAGAGCTCCTATATCTTACTCTTTCCTGCCAAGAAGGCGGGGTTCCATTTGGACAGGTCTGCCCAGGGTAGGGGGGTGTGCAGGGCTCCCAGCTGCTGGTGGCGGGCAGGTTTCCTTCAGCTGTGACAGGTACGAGGAGGGCTTTGGTTCCTGTGGCTGGAGCCCGGTTAAGCCTGGAAGCGAGTGGCATGAGGCCGCCGTGTGCCCACTGGGAAGCAGGCATCAGGCAGGAGTGACATCGCCCAATCAGTGTCTCTGAGTGGCGTGACGGCCTTGCTGGTGCCATTTCTAGGGAGATAATGGGTCCCTTCCCTCACCCCGTTATCTCTACAAATTATTCTGTCTTCATTTCAGGAGGAAAAAGTGGGAATGTTTTGGCCATAACATTGGAGATAGCCTTGGGAATACGAATTCAATGCATTTTGGGTAGAAGAAGAAAAGGAGTTTCCCAAGATTTTAGGAAAAGGAATTCTGTTTAAGGATCTGGTGTTAGAAGTTTTCTAAATATGGTTCTGTTATTTTAAAAATGATCACGTTATACCAGAGAGCCAGTTCACACGGTGTTAAGGTTTTCTTGAGGATGTGTAGCAGTCCCGCTAGCTCAAGCTCACCCTGTCTCTTCCTTTCCTCTTTCCTTTCTCTCCTCCCTCTGGATGCAGGGGGTGTCCCAGTGAAGGGAGGAATGCCCTTGACACGTGGATGTTTGACTTCTTGGGAAAGAATTCTTTACAGCCTGCTGGGTCCCTTGCCCACTGCCCGGCGACGGCAGTACGGGAGACAGCGGGGCTTGCAGTGGAGAGTGTTACTATTGCAGGGCACCAGGCGAGGAGGTGGGGGTGGCTTCTCAAATCCATCACCTCAGAATTTGGGGGCTAAGGTTTTTAAAGGTGGTTTGGCAAACAAAGGGCTAGGGAATTGGGCCTGCTGATTGGCGGGGGATGAGCTCATCGTTTGGGGTGTAGAAATTATCTCTCAGTTGGGAGGTTTCCTGGGCAGGTGTCTCAGGGCTGCTGGATCCATTCCCACACTTATCCATGGGTCTGGTTGGGTCCCCCTGGAATGCAGGGTCTGAAAAATGCCTCAAATTCCAGTTTTAAGATTTACAACAGCAGTGTTCTCTGTAGAAGTGGGGTGCTGGGGGTAGGTGTCACAAATCTTACACCTGTCAGGGAGGATAGTGCCATTAAGCAGTGACCAATTACGGCAGCAAAGATGTTAGGGAACAATGGCTGGTTAACTTCTGGCTCTATCTATACTTTTATGAAAATCAGACTTTGATCACTGTACCTTGTGTCTCTACATTACTTTGATATGAGTAGCTTACATTCCAGATTGAGCCACCTGGCTACGGGAAAGTTCTGTTGAGTCAACAGTTCCTGCTCCATGTAGTGAGGGTCCTCTCCCGAGGAGGAGGGGAACACCCTGTGGGGTAAATGTTCAAAAATCCCGTATGTGACCAGCACTGTTAATTATAACCTGCTGGCGCAGAAAGATGAGCACAAAAGTTTATAAGCATCTGGCTTAATAATTCACCCATTTTAGGGGGTCCTGGCCTGGCAGCGTCTTCCTTGTTTAGGGGGGTTGGGGTCAGGTATCGGCCGAAGCAACTCGGGTCTCGGCCTTCATTTTCTGCTGAACCCTACATCACTCCCTCCTTCCCTTCCAAGTCCTCTTCTGGTTCAATGGCTCTAGAGTGTGGGATATTTTAATTTCTTTGTGGGAAGAAGAACATAGAAGTTTGGGGGAAGGGCCAGAGTTACCCTAATCTTTGGTTTGTTGGTGCCCCACAGTGCCAGGGGGTCTGCTGTGCCGGGAGGGAGGGGCAGGGGGTCTGCTGTGCCGGGTGGGGGTGGGAGGGCTGGGGAGGGAGGGCTGTGTGGGCTCAGATTGCCAGGAAGTGCAGACCTTGGACTGGCTGTGTCATTGGCCTGCTCATTTGGTCCAGGGCAGCCAGAGGACTGCAGTTTTGTGTCCCGTCTTCCCCTGAACCCCGCTGGGCTGCCCGCCTGTCTGCAGCTGTGCACCCCTCTCTGCTGCTTCCTGTGTTAGGGTGGAAAACAAAGATTTCTCACACAGAGATTAAGATATATAAGCAAAATTTATTTTATCCTTTAGAAAGACAAGAGAATGAGAAAGAGAGGGTGGGGAAGAGAGCAGAGAGACGGCATGGTATCCCAAAGAAAGAGAAGGGAGATGCCAGCAGCTTGGCCAAGTGGCTTGCTGCTATTATGGGGACAAAGAGAAAAATAGTTAAGTTGTTGTGAATTGCCGTATCTGCTCCTTCCCTTCTTCTTAACTGCAAGCAGATGATGGAATCTGCTGTGTGAAACTGCTGCATTCCCTTTGCTTTAGGGATAAAGGGACCTTACCCTCAAGATACGGCTGGAGATTGTCCCCACGCTGTCATCCAGGAGCTTCCTGGAACTACTCCAGGCTGTAGAAATGGATGCTGTAAGGTTTTTAGGTGGTGAAAAGGAAAGACAGAGAGAAAGTGGGGGCCAAACCACATGGCTTTATTATACACTCCTGGATGAGGTTCTGGGGTCCCAAGAGAGGGGACCCCATAAGTCACCCCCGTTTGAAGGGGCTGAGGCCTTTTATACCCTTTAGGCCTGGCTAGGGACTTTTGGTGGGAAGAGCTGGTGATTTTCCATTGTGACCTTGGGTGGTCATTGAGAAATAGGAGGGGCTGGTGCTATTTGTGGAACCCTGAGCCTAAACCTCTTACCCAGGTGGACATCTGGGTGTGGTTCCTTTCAGTGGGGCCTGGCAGTTTGTCCTTGGTGGGTCTGGTCTCCTGAGCCTTTTCTTTTTGATCTAGAGATAGGGAGTGCCTGCCACCAGCCTTACAGATGCTAGAAGGCTGTTTTAGTCAATAGGTCTAGCACAGTAAAACAATTTACATTTCCTTTTGCCTGCTGGGCTCCTTTTGAGATGTTTGGGGCCCTGCGGGACTCTGCAGGGAACTGGACTGATTTATTTTGCTCACAAGACCCACCTTCCTTTCACCTGCACCTCTTAGTTACCTTGGAACTGTAAGGAGGTGTCAATGGAAAAGAAGCCAAACTTTGTAAAATAATTTAAAGAGCTTTTATTCTGAGCCAAATTTGAGAAACAGGACCCAGAGCCACACCCTAAAAGCCTTGAGCGAGTGGATTTGTTATGGCTGGATTACAGTTTGGTTTTATACATTTACATTATACATTTACATGTAAGGCATACATTGGTTTGGCCCGAAAAGGTGGGCCATCTTGAAGGGGTAGGGGCTTACGGGTTATTGGTGGGTTTAAAGACTCTTTTGACTTGTAATTGGTTAAAAGAGGAAACTTTGTCTAAAGGCTTGGAATGTTTTAAGATAAGGAGGTCCATTAATCAGTGACATGCCACGAGACCTGTATTTGTTGTGAGGACCTGCAGGTTTGCCTTGCATACCCTTAGGCCTGTTAATGGGTTACAAAGGATGTCCCCAAGAAGGGAGGGGCATGATGAGGCAATGCTGACCTCCCTCTTCCTGGCAGGCACTTTAGTTTTAGGATATTCCCTTGGCCAGGAGGGGGTCCATTGTTCACAGGGGTTTGGGGGGTCAAGTTGCTCGTGTGCTCATTGTACAAAGATCCAATTATTGAAACAACAAGGCTTTCCAAGGAAGAAAGGAATTTTTAATACGAAAATATGCCAAAAATTTAATAGGACCTTTTTCTCTCAGGAGAACAAGACAAGCTGCCTCAAAAACATCTCTTTGACTAAGGCAGATCTTGGGCTTTTCAAGGAGGGTCCACGTGCCTTGGAGCAGGTCTCTGGGTAACTAACTAGGGGCTGAGTGCTTTCGTGCAGGGTGTGGGGCCTGGGGAATGTGGTCAGGAAGGCTGCCCAGGGGCGTTCAGAATCTCAGCTCTTTCCTTTTGCAGAAAATCTACCATTTCTGGGAAATAATTCAAAAGGTCAAGTATAATAGTTAAGGGAGAGAATTGTAAGAAAACATACAGGGGTCATTGAAATTTGTTCGCAGAGCTGGTTACAGTCATAGCTGTCTAAGCAAGTTTCTGTCTGATGAACAGGAGTGGGTGCAGGAGAGCAGCCGACAGCTTGTCACCCTGATGTTGCATCTCGGGGAACTGGGGACCTTAAGGCCGCAAAGGCTTGCACACCTGTTGGAGCCTGCCCTCTCAAGTGGCCCTCTACAGTTTGAGGAAGCAAAGTTTTAGCAAGTTTCAACTGCTGTCTTGGGCTTAGCTTTTAGGATTTTCAGAGACTCTATGCCTTTTGAAAGAAAAAGATTAAGATCGAATACTTTCAATATTTTTGATTTAATCATAAAAAGGAAATTGGGAGGTGTTAAGGAAATATTCATTATTCCCAAGAGTCTCTTTTCTCTCCTACAAGTGTCAGCCAAGCAGAGTCCACCCCCTTAGCCACACTAGTGCATGGTGACTGACAGCATTTGCGCAGTCATTCCGAAGTCTGGCTGGAGAGCAGGTGGACGACAGCAGACACCTACTGCCGCTTCCTCCTGTGTGTGCCGGAGCAAGCGTGGGCGATACGGAGCGGAGTCACGCCCGGCGAAGCTGCATGTCTTGAGTTGCCTGGCACAGTCCTGGTTTACACCATTGTCCTGGGGTTTTTTTTGTGCTACTTTTCACGCTGAAAGATGCCCCCAGTTGGAAGCTAAAAGTATATGGTGCTTCTGGTTATGTGGCACATGTGGTGTGACCTTAGAGAAAGCAGGTCCCAGGAGTTCTAAGTGAAGAAGAGGAAGTACAGCATGTGACCATGGATGGGCTGGGCCCAGCTGATGAGGATGTGGATTTTCTGAGGAGAATTCCAGCAAGAGCACTCGATTCCAGACTATAGCAAGGCTGCCTCTGACTTCTCTATCTGAAAGGACACACTTAAAGATCTAGCATTTGCTTCCCTTTCTAAGCAAGTACTTACATAGGTGATGTCATTTTACTTAGACAGAGGCATGGTGACCGAGCCCCAGCTGCAGCCCAGGACTGTCCACTTCACCTCTCCCGGCTTTCATCCCAGAAAAAAGCTGCAAACGCAGAGGGTGCTGATGGCATAGTGCAGGGACACCAATGCCCCATTTGAATACTTGTCAAGACGTTTCTTTATCAGTTTCTGAAGGTATTTCCCACTTTTTGGTTACGTTTTAAACTTTTGATGATGGCTCAAAGTCCATGTTTACCCCCATTTATTTTTCATTAGGTAAGGTTTAAAATTTTTCCATGTCTTGTTAGAGCAGGAAACCGCAGTACCACAGAACAAAGAGACAGTCACTGAGGCTGAAATCATCAAAAGGAGTTTTATTGACTAGCTCGAGCTAGGGTCCAAGTTCCAGAGCACCAACGCAGTGGCCTCTATTCTGACAAGGACCCCAGCTTGGGTTATGGGTATCCCTTAAGTAGTTTTCCCCTCCTGCAGTCTTTTTAAGCAGTTTATTTCATTTCTTTCTGGTTGGCTCTGGTTGGTTCCTCTTACCAGCTGATTGGTTTTGGTGTTAGGGCTTTCCCTCTGCATTTTATTACTGCAGCGTCATCTGGTGTTTGCCCCCTCCCCCTCTTTCAACCTCTTATCAGGAAATGACCTGCAGTTACCACCTTCTGAGGCCCAGCACCCACTGAAGGCTGTCATGGCTTTACTTAAGCTATATATTATAAGCAAGCAAGCTGAGTGGACAGAAGCTAAAATAAGCTGTTAGCTTTGGGCTTTTCTTATAATTTCCATTTCTTACAATCTTAGTGGCTGCTTAGTGTAGAACTCCACTGTGACACAAGCTAGGGACTCTTACAGGACTGGGGCTTATTCTTAATTTCCACATGCAGATGTGACCAGCCTGGATTTCACAGAGATTATTGTAGAGCCTATGGAAGGGAGAGTGTTCTCGATTCCATGCCCATGAATGATCTGAAGTTCCTGGATTCATGTTAGAAAATCATCTCTCCAGAAAGGATTTTCTTTTTTTCTTTTCATTTTCTTCTTCTAAGAGACAGGGTCTGGCTCTGTCACTCAGGCTAGAGTGCAGTGGCGTGATCATAGCTCATTGCAGCCTCAAACTCTTGGGCTCAAGTAATCCTCTTGCCTCAGCCTCCCAAAGTGCTGGGACTACAGGTGTGAGCCATCACGCTGGCCAGAGTTTTTTCTTGTTTTTTTTTATTTCTTTTATTTTATTTCCCATATAACCAATTAACAGATTTTTTCTTTATTAGCTCAATTAGGGACTCTGGAAAGCATGTCCCATAGCCCCTGTGGATGGAAAAATCGAAATTCTGAAATATTTGAAAGAAGTTTATTCTGAGCCAAATTTGAGGACCATGACCCGGGGCCACTCCCAAGAAGCCTTGAGCCAGTGGACTTGCTGTGGCTGGGTTACAGTTTGGTTTTATACATTTCAGGGAAACAGGGGTTACAGATAAAGTCATAAATCGAGACATGCATTGTGTAAGGTTGGTGGCGGGCCCCCTCCCTTCCCTAGATCAAAAAAGAAAAGGCTCAGGAGACCAGACCTGCCAAGGACAAAACTGCCAGGCCCTGCTGAGAGGAACCACATCCAGAAGTCCACCTGAATGAGAACATTTCCACTTCTGGATTCCACAAATACCGATAACCCCTCCTGTTTGACCACCCAAGGTCACAATGGAAAATCCCCTGCTCTTGCAGCCAGAAGTCTCTAGCCAGGCCCAAAGGGTATAAAAGGCCTCAGCTCCTTCAAATGGGGGTGACTTCTGGGGTCCCCTCTCTTGGGACCCCAGAACCTTGTCCAGGAGTGTATAATAAAGCCATGTGGTTTGGCCCCCACTGTCTATCTGTCTTTTCTTTTCACCGCTGCTGAAAAACCTTACACCTTGGTTTGGCCCCAAAAGGTGGGCCGTCTGGAAGTAAGAGGGGACTTATGTGTTATAGGTGGGTTTAAAGATTCTTTGGCTTGTAATTGGTTAAAGATACGAAGCTTTGTCTAAGGCTTGGAATATTTCCACATAAGGAACTGTTATCAGAGATAAGCCACCAGACATAGATTTGTTGTGTAAATTGAGGACCTGCAGGTCTGTCTTGCATACCCTTAGGCCTGTTAATGGGTTACAAAGGATGTCCTCAGGAAGAGAGGGGGGCATGATAAGCCACGTCTGACCTTTCTCCTGATAGGCTATTTAGTTTTAGGATATTCCCTTGGCCAAGAGGGGCTCCATTCAGTCAGCCGGTGGAGGGTGAGCCTTAAAATTTTACTTTAGTTCACACCCCCATCCCTGCAAAACTTCTGGGACTTCTCTGATACCTGAGCTCTCTTATAGCCCCCTAGGAAGGTGACTGTCCTCCCTGGGCTGTCATCTTGGGCACAAGTTGAGGAACTGGGAGTAGAATACATATGGGGCAGCTGTTTACCAACTTTCCTTTCAGGGTCTAAAAAAATAGATGCTTTCTTAATAGGATGCAAAGCTCATCTAAGATTCGGGATGAATCCATAAACATTTGGAAGGTTCCCATAGGGAAGCCAGTGCACACCGTTTCAAGGCTACTTTGTAGGGCAAAACCCATTTGTGTGGAAACACATATAGAGTGGTCGCATGTTCAATATTCCCATTCGCAGTTGGTGGCTGCTCTCCGGGTCCTGACCTAAGTCCAGTGTGGAATGAATTCCTTGGATCTTTGCAGCACATTATCCATGAATATTCATTGTTTTTGTAGAAAAGCAGAGGCGAAAAGTGATGAATTCACACTGAATGCAACATATTACCGAGGGTTTATGACCTGTTGACTTTTAAGGTTGTAGGGGTGGTGAGTCATTCTGGAAGTTGAATTATACTTACACAGTATTTGTTGAACTTTCCCATTATGTCTCCTCCCTTAACACACGTCCTTCAGATGGGTTCCTATTTGTTGATATTTAGAGTGTTAAAACATCATTGTAAGGTTTTTCGGCGGTGGTGAAAAGAAAAGACAGACACAGAGAAAGAGTGGAGGCCAAACCACGTGGCTTTATTACACACTCGTGGACGAGGTTCTGGGGCCCCAAGAGAGGGGGGCCCCGGAAGTCGCCGCAGTTTGAAGGGGCTGAGGCCTTTTATACTCTTTGGGCGGGGCTAGGGACTTGTGGCGGGAAGAGCTGGGGATTCTCTATTGTGACCTTGGATGGTCATTGAGAAATAGGAGGGGCTGGAGGTATTTGTGGAATCCAGGTGGACATCTGGGTGTGGTTCCTCTCAGTGGGTCCTGGCAGTTTGTCCTTGGAGGGTCAGGTCACTAAGTGTTTTCTTTTTCCATCTAGGGAGGGGAGGGGGCCCCTGCCACCAGCCTTACAATCATCTCAGTGGGAATTTATTCTAATGGCATTATTCTATAGTATGGAGGTGTAGAGACCTTGAAGGGGTCAGTTGTCTTCCTAGTTAGTAATCTGGAGCACTGTCATTGTGACAGTACGAGGCGATGTGTGTGGGAGCGTAGACAGGCCTGAGTAACTGACTGGTTCTTAGTAGGCGGAGGTAGGGTACCAGGTTTATTAAGGAACATAACCCAGTTCTTTTCCTTTTCCCTGTAGGTACACAGCTAAGACCTGAATACCATCTGCATTCTATCCAGGCCCTACAGTTTCATGCTGACTTCTTGATGGATTTGACTCTTAGTTGCTGGTGACTCCTGGGCAGGAGAAATGGCTTTGATCACACTGGGGTTTGGAAGGCGGAATTTTCGTCCATTAAAGAGGAAGAGTTCATTGCTATTGAAACTCATAGCTATTGTCTTTGCTGTGCTTCTATTTTGTGAATTTTTAGTCTATTACTTAGTGATCTTTCGGTGTGATTGGCCTGAGGTGAATACTCCAGCCTATGATGGCAAACAAGCAACGTTTGAGCCTGTGCTGAAAGCTATGTTTTTGGCAGATACCCACTTGCTTGGGGAAATCAGAGGCCACTGGCTAGACAGATTACGAAGGTAAGAAGTAAAATCAGGAATCCTTTTGAAATTCTACAGGCAAAAAGGTATAGCCCTCTTTCCACAGTTCAGGCTTAATGGCTTTAGGTAACTCTTAGTTATTTTCTGCTCAGAGAAGGACATTTGTAGGCATTTGAGTTTTCCTTGAACTTACTATTTACTGAACATATATACAGGGCCCCATAATTTGGGAGTCAGATCTGGGCTCCTGATTAGTTTTGTGACTTTGAAAAGTTACTAGGGCCCGTCCAAGCCCGTCTCCTTGCTTGTGACTAGGTTAAGAGAAGAAGCCTCACAGGCGTGTGAAGGTGCCATGTGATGCCTAGCACCTGGGAGTGGCCCCCGGGGGAGGACACAGGCCTGGGTTCCTGGGCCCCTCTCAGCTTTGCTGGTGTGTAATTTTAAGCCTTTTGGGTTATTACCCTCCTCTGGGCAGCAGAGGGGCAGAGTAGATTTGCGGCTGTCTCCCTGGAGAGGGGTCAGGTCCTGTGTCTCCAACTCAGACCAGCCCCGGTGTGGTACATCTGTTTTCCCAGCAGAAAGCTTTCTTGTTTTTTAATTATTTTTTTTTCATGTTTCATTTTTGGACAAGTTAATTATTTTTAATTGCAGTAAAATGCACATAATGTAAAGTTTGTCATCTTAGTCATTTTCAAGTGTGCAGTTCATGGGCAGTAAGCACACTCACCTTGTGCAGCCGTAACCACCATCCATGTCCAGAACTTTCTTATCTTCCCAAACCAAACCTCTACGCCCATTAAACACCCACTTCTCGTTCTCCCCCCCCCAGGCTCTGGCACCCACCGTTCTACTTGCTGTCTCTGTGACTTTGACTCCTCTGGGGACCTCATCTAGGTGGGATCAGGCAGTATTTGTCCTTTTGTGACCGGCCCACTCCTTGCAGTGCAGCGTCCTCGAGGCCAGGTGGCACCTGCGGTGGGACTCCTGCCTTCCTAGGCCAGTCACGTCCCCTTGTAGGCAGGAGCCGCTCCCCTACCCGCTCACCTGTGGGTGCGCACGCGGGTCCCCTCCCCTCTGGGCTTCCAGCGTGGGCATCTGTGCTCTCCTCGCCCCTGGCGACCCTGACCCCTTTTCCTTAGCATGGCTGCACTGTGCCTCTGAACGTGTCTTTATTTTGTGAGAGGCACTGTCCTCAGAGTGAGGTGACATGATGAACCTGATGTTGGGGGGTGGGATGTGTACTGTCCCCAGGGGTGGGGGAGGGAGGCGGGAAGAAAGAAGGAAGCAGGGAGGGGCTGCCAGGCCTTTTACTAAGAGTTTTAAACCAGGGCGAGCCTGGTCCAGGCCTTACAGACCCGCCCTGCCCGCTGCTGCGTTTCTGCTTTGTTCTTCTCCAGGGAGAATAGCCTTAAATCAAGAAAAACCGAGAAATGTATTCTGAGAGTTTTGTTGAGTGGAAAGCCATTAAGTGGTGGTGTGGGCCTGCCGCGGCTTGCTGGGCTCTGGGGAGCTTCCTCTGCCCAAGAAGCACCTTCCCTGTTTGTGTTAGTACATCCGAGCACAGGAGGGTTCGGGATCCCTAGGGAAATGACACAGGCTGGAGCTGGTTAGGGAGAAGGGAGGGAGGCTGAGCACACATTGACATTTTTGAGCACCTACTGTGTGCTTTTGCTGTGCTGCGATCTTTATAAACATTATCTTAGTTAATCCCACAACTATCCTATGCAAGTAGGTTTTTTTGTTTTTTTTTTTTAAATCTCCATTTACTAGGCTGGGCACGGTGGCTCACGCTTGTAATCCTAGCACTCTGGGAGGCCGAGGCGGGTGGATTGCTCAAGGTCAGGAGTTCAAAACCAGCCTGAGTGAGATCCCGTCTCTACTATAAAAATAGAAAGAAATTAATTGGCCATCTAATATATATATATAAAAAATTAGCCAGGCATGGTGTCGCATGCCTGTAGTCCCAGCTACTTGGGAGGCTGAGGCAGGAGGATTGCTTGAGACCAGGAGTTTGAGGTTGCCGTGAGCTAGGCTGACGCCACGGCACTCACTCTAGCCAGGGCAACAAAGTGAGACTCTGTCTCAAAAAAAAAAAAAAAATCTACATTTACTAATGAAGAAACTGGGATGCAGAGAGGGTAGGTAATATTCTCAAAGGAGAATGGACAGAGCTGGGATTTGAAGCCATTGCCTATGAGATTGCAGATCCTAGGCTCTTTTCGTTTGCTTGTCTGACCTCTGGGATGATTACTGCATGTCTGAAATCTGCAGGGTCTACTGTTTGGATATTGGCTAGTCTGTTTCTCTCACTGTCTTCCCTCCATTCTAAAGCAAAGAAGGAAGCTGAGGTCCCTTTAAGCAGAGAAATTTAAGCCAGATGCTATCATTTCCTCAGCATGGTGCAAAATCGGTCTAAATTAGGCACCTCTGGAAGTTGCATCAGGCTCTTAGATCCCTAGGACTCTCTTGACTGAGGCGGCTTCAGGGTGCGGTGTGGGGCCAGAACTTGACAGCACGTGATGGAAGTCTGTGTTAGGTAGGTGGGAGGGTAGCCCCTTTGGCACCTTAATTCCCTGCATTTAATCAGATACAGATTCATTGGCCCCTCCAAGCAGAGGGTGGGAATGCAAGAGCAGGGTCACCAGGAGAATGGGCAGGAAATAGACTGATGCCCTGCTTTTTCCTACTGTTCCCCAGGGAATGGCAAATGGAGAGAGCCTTCCAGACGGCCCTGTGGTTGTTGAAGCCGGACATTGTCTTCATTCTGGGGGATGTCTTTGATGAAGGGAAGTGGAGCTCCCCCCAGGTAGGATCTTGCAATTCAGACCCCTCAATCCTTCTCTTGAGCATCCAACACAAGTAGCCCAGAGGATCCACGGAGCACTGCTGGCTCACAGTGGAAGTTTTGCTTTGTATTGAAGTTAAAGATGTATAGTCATCTTGAAGGTTCTTAGGATTTGTGTAATGTTCATCTTGAGTTAGGTCAGCTAATCTTATGTTTGTCTATGTAGGGAATACATGGATTAGCCAGACATCATTTTGTTAGTGTACTGCTTCTGTGAACCTCTTGGGAAGGAAAACAGGCAAGATGGATGCTATTTCAGCTGTCACTTGCTGGAATGTACATATAACTTCACGTTCTGTTATTCCCCACTGCGCTGTGAGGGCTGTGCTGCCGACGTTGCTTGCCACTGGCCTCTGATCTGAGTGAGAGGTGGGGGAGCCGTGGGGACTTGGTATCAGGTTCCTCCGCCTCGGGGCGAGACCCCTGCCTTCAAGTTGGGTGATGTAAGCCTTTCCGCAAACCGAAGAAAAGGTTGTTCTTACCTAAGCAGTCTCGATGCTTTGCTTACTACATTCTTGGAATGAATGAAAAAAAAAGAGGTGTTCTTGTTGCTTACTTAAAAATGTTCAGTCCTTAATGGTTTTTTGAAGGAATTTTATTTGGGAGATATTTTTTAAAAACTCATTGGCATTTCCAATGATAATCCAGTAGCTGTACATAGAAAATCTTGGTTTGGGTTTAATAGCAACTCACTGTTTACAGAGTTGCAATGTTTGTTGTAATCCAGGCTATAATTAAATGAGAGAATGAAAATGTTATATGTAAAAAGCAACTAGTTATAAGATGAGGTTGGATATATATGTTACTTTTTCAAATTAAGGGCAACATTTTATGTTTTTCTAAGTTTTTCTGATTTTATGTTATTCTAACTTTAAATATTATTTGTTAAAGTGGAATCTTAGTATTGAAGGACTTTCTATCCAGTGTATTTCCGTAGGTTGTGCCATATTTAAAACTTTTAGGATATAGTCTATTACTATACAGAATAGAGGTCTTTTCACTTTTATTTATTTATTTATTTTTACGCACCCTAGGGTGTTTGTCCAATTGGTATTTTTAGGCTTATAAAAATAAGAACTATACTAACATAACTCTGAAGCTTTAATAGTTAAAGCAAATATCAGGATAATTTTTTAATATTATAATAAATTTTTTTTGTATTTTTGTCACACACATCTCATTAGTTCTCATTCTCACAGCTACAGCCATAGGGGAGTGTTGATTTTGAAGGGTTTTCTCACCCTTGTCTTGGTTGAGACACATGAAGAATTTACTTGACATTTTCCAAGGGCCTGTTCTTATAAGATGCACAGATCTAAGCAGTTCTCAACCTGGGCTCCATGGGGTCTTCAGGCATCTTGAAATATAAGCCTATGAACCAGATACTTTTGGGAATTGCCAGTTGTTTTAAGATGGGGGAGGATGCCATTTAATTGAAATTTGGCATTGTTAGGTCCAGAGCCGAGAGAGACACAAATTCTCATGGGCAGAAAATGCTGTTTATTTTGGGCATCTGGGTGCAGGCTAAAAAGCGTCCACCCTGAGGGAGGGGAGAGCCTTGGGTTTTGCAGAGGGTTTCTGGTCTGGGGGGAGTGAGCAACACCTGCAGAGACAGGGGAGGGGAGAGGAAGGCCAGCGTCGCTGCAGCTGTCTGTGGTCGAAGTTGGATTTATGACCTTGTACTCTCCAGACATCTGCGGCTTGTGTTTCACAGGCTTTATGATATTTTGGGGTTTTCACCTGCAACAAACCTAACAGACATCACATTAAATAATTTAAGGTATTAACTGTACTTTTGGAAAAAGAAGTATTATAGAATGAAAAATTCAAATTTCTACATTAGCTTTATGGGCATCTGCTTTGACAGGGGAATTAACCTCTCACATCAAAATAGGGATCATGATTTTTAGCCAGGGGGAGGAGAGGGTTCTCTGGCTCTCAGCTCAGTGATCCTTTTTTCTCAGGCCTGGGCATATGATGTGGAACGGTTCCAGAAAATGTTCAGACACCCAAGTCATGTGCAGCTGAAGGTAGTTGTTGGCAACCATGACATTGGCTTCCATTATGAGTAAGTAACTCACTAAACCATTCCACCCTGAGAGCTCTTACTGACTATAATTTTATTTATTTATTTATTTATTTTGGGGCTTAAACAACAGAAATTTATTATCTCACAGTTCTATAGGCTTGAAGTTTAAGCTCAGCAGGGTTGGTTCCTTCTGAGGGCTGTGAAGTAGAATGTGCTCTGTGCTTCTCTCCCAGTCTGGTGGTCTCCTGGCATCAGCATGACCTTTGCCTTTGTTGTCACATGGCATTCTCCCTGTGTGCCAACTGTAATTTTAAACCTAAAATTCTGGTGAAAACCTTATTTGTGCTGTGTTGAGGAAATTTGTTTTCCTCAAAAGATATAAGCTCTGGAATGTAAGCTCCCTAAGGTATTTTTATCTTGGTGCATAGTATACCCTCAACAAACATCTGTTGAATGAATGAATTGTATGTGCTTTTGGGAAATATTGATTTAATGGCCAATTATTTTCTTTAGGAATCAGAAAACAAGACCATTCAGACTTTTTTTTTTTTGAGATAGAGTCTTGCTCTGTCACCCCAGGTAGAGTGCAGTGGTTTCATCATAGCTCACTGCAGCCTCAAGCTTACCTCCCGCCTTGGCCTCCCAGAGTGCTAGGATTACAGCACGAGCCACCGTGCAGCCTATTCAGACTTTGAATAGCTAACATTTATACAGTGCTATTGTGTTTATAATGTGTCAGCCTGTGTGAAGTACTTTACTTCCCTATATTAACTCTACCATGGTCCTTGTATTTTTCTATCGTACCAGTGGGAAACTGAGCCCCTGGGAAGCGCAGTAACCTACCCCAGGCCCGTAGTAATTAACTGGTGGAGCTGAGATTGGAACGTGGAGAGCTCAGGGCCAGCTGGAGCCACAAACTGGTCATGCTGATCTGAAATTTACGTTCTTAAAGTCACTTTCTGTGTTCATGATAACTCTGGGAGTTCTAAAATGGCTTTTCCTGAAAAATGTTTCTTTTTGCAATTGAATTTAGGATGACCACATACAAAGTCAAGCGGTTCAAGAAAGTTTTCAACCCTGAAAGGTTGTTTTCTTGGAAAGGTGTTAAGTGAGTATTATTTATAAAATCTTATGAAGACCTTTAGTCCCTGGAAACCTTAGTTTTTAGAGGTGACTGCCGTATTGGGTCTATGTTTCCAGTTATGATTTCTGTTCAATGGCGCCTCAGGCTGTCCTCACTGGTGGCACTATGGGAGCTGACGGGTGGGAAACCTCAGACCTGGTTTTCTGTGACAAGCACCGAGACTCAGTCTGTCTGTGACTCTGCCCAGCCCTGCAGGAACGATATTCTTTCTTTCTGCACTGTCTCTGGGTGGCATATGTTCCATCAGCCCACTATGTAAAGGAGTCTTTTTTATTTGATAAGAAGTTACTTATTTCACGTTTCGAAGGCTGTTCACTAGTCATAGTGACCTGGAACTTGGTGGCCAGTGTGTCTGTGGTGCGTCTGCAGCTCTGTGCCCACCTGGACCTTCCGACCAGTGTCCAGCCCAGCCTGACCCACTGCATCAGATCCCTCTGCTGGGCGGCTGCAGGGCCCACCCCAGGAGTCTTCCGGTGTGTGTGTGGGACACGGCAGAGACAGAGTGGAGAGAACGCCTTTCCTGTTCTTCCAGTCCTTTTGGTGGCTGCCAAGCTCACCAGCTGGTGGAGAGGTCACCTCTGTCCAGCAGGTTTTCTACAAATGCTCACGTTCCCTCCCTCTACGTGGAGGGCACGGGCTCTAGCAGGTAGCTTCCTTTCCCAAGTCATAACAGACAATACAGTTTGAGGAATCTCCGCCTATACACAGTGTTTAAGAAACCTTAAATATGCTTTTCATATTTCCGAGCATTTGATAACTCAGCTCTTTCTCTCTAAAATTGGTTAAATTGCAAGCAGTCTTTACTGACCGGTACCTTCTTCATGCCCAGGAGGTATGTGGATAGGCAGTAAAAGCATATTTAGTGCGAGTCTATAAAAGTACAGCTAAGGCAAGGTGGTGGCAGAGGCTAACCATCGCTGACGTTGTGGTTATCCTGGTCTGCGATTATCCGTATCTGGGCAGCTCTACTTAGCGCCCTGCCACCGCCCTGCTTGCCGAGTGCACCTGTGTTACCGAGTGTTCTCTGTGCGTCACTCTGCATAACTTAGATAATGTCGCAACATCTGACACCTACTGAGTCCTTTCTGGTGGCAGGCACTGCTCTAAGCACCTGCTGTGTCATTTCACTTAACCCTCACACCCGCCTTGCGCTGCAGGCGAGGCTCTGTCAGACGCAATTCAGAGGCCGTCTGACCCCAGGCTCTGTAACTGGACTTCTCACAGGCTTAGGGTTAAGACCTTGTCCCGTGTCTGGGACTCCAACTCCCAGCAGTGCTATTTTTGTTAAAATAGACTCATACTTAAAAACACACAATTAGTCTAGCTGGGACTGAAAGGTGTTCTCACTCGTTTCTTCACACTGTGGAAACTTAGTCTTCTTTCCGTGGGGACATGAGGAAAGGAAACACATGTCCCCGGGTGGCCCTGACTTCTGCTGGCTCCCGTCTGCCTCAGTTTCGTGATGGTCAACAGTGTGACGATGGAAGGTGACCGTTGCACCCTCTGCTCCAAAGAAGAGGCAGAGCTGCTTGCAATTTCCCACAGACTGAACTGCTCCTGGGAGGTAGGAGTCGCTCGATGCCACTTTTGCTCCGCTCTTTCGTTTTTGTTCGTCACCCAACCCCCTGCCCTTGCTGCCATCTGGTGAGTGACAGGTTTGCGGGATTAACGGCCTGAATTCTGCCCAGCAGGGTCCTGCTTCTCGCCAGTGTGGAGCTGGGCAGCCGCTGCCCGCATCTGCCCCCGTCCTCCTGCAGGTGAGCAGGGACAGGCCCGAGGGCTTGGCGGCCCAGGGCTCTGGGGCCCAGCCAGCTCCTCTTTCCACCCCGCCCAGCACTACCCGCTCTATCGGAGAAGCGACTCGAATTGTTCCGGGGAAGACGCTGCCCCTCCAGACGAAAGGAGCACCCCGTTTCAGGAGCGATATGACGTGCTTTCTCGGGAGGCTTCACAAAAGGTTTGCCAGCAGGGTGCCGTGACGCGACTTCGGTCACAGTATGACTGTTGGCTGCACCCGTGAGGGGTGGTGGGCATGAGATAGGGCTGGCATGCGTGGGGCCATGGCCTTTCCAGCAGCCACCGTGTCCCGTGTTCAGTTAACTGCTTGTTCTTTCCCCCGCAGTGAACCTACTTGTATCCTGATCTCGAGTCAGTAGTGTTCTCCGCTATTCTTTGTGTTCAGAGTTTGCTTTTCACCAACACATATGTATTTGGAAATGTGAATGGAGCTTAGAGTCTAATCTTTGGGCCTTAATTAAAATGTGCTCTTATGTATATTTATATCATATATATTACACTTATATATCATAAAATATGAATATAAAATAAATTTACACAAATATTTATAAAAATATTTCTATAAATATAAGAATATGTAAAATCTGGGCTGAGAAGAGTAGATTCTCTCTGAGAGGCCAACCTTACCTTTGATTTAGTATAAACAAATGAAAGGGATTTTTAAGGGAAAAGGTAAAGCGGTCATGCAAACGGATTTGGGATCGAATTGAATGCAGTGCAGTCTTGCTAACAGCCTGCCTTGTGTCTCCTGGGCCGGGCAGCTGCTGTGGTGGCTGCGGCCGCGCCTGGTCCTGAGCGGCCACACGCACAGCGGCTGCGAGGTGCTGCACCCCGGAGGCCCCCCAGAGCTCAGCGTCCCGTCTTTCAGTTGGAGGAACAGAAACAACCCGAGTTTCATCATGGTAACATGAAAGTTTATTTTTGTCTGAAAGCTTTCATAAGTATTTAAATCAACACAGTAATCAACTATTTAATTGCTGCAATCTTCAAAAATGTACAAAAGTCATAAATCAGTGTCCCTCCCTTTACACTTAGTTCTACAACTGCCCCTCTCTGAACACCTTTCCAGGAACAGACGCGCATGGCGTTATTCCTGGGCACTGACACGAGGGGAGGGCGTCTTAAGAGCAGGTTTCCCCTCCCCTCCCCGGGCAGTGTCCTCTGACCCTGCGCTGTGTGTGTAACCGTCTAAGGAAACAGAAAATTGTTTGTTCATTAGCTATACTCTTCTATCTTCTCTTATTTTCAAACGTGCCCCTTTGCCCTGGCAGAAAATGCTACAGCTTTTGCAAGTTGATTAAAGATGTTTCATTAATGGCCACTTGACATCTTCGTGCCTTCCTTTAGCCATGGGTTCCTGCATCCCGTTCATAATGCTTTTCCATCAGGTACTTCTGCTTCCTAAAAAGGTGGGGAGACCCTAATGTTTTCAAATTTAAAGTAGATGAAAACATTTGCTACTGTCATTCCACATAACGAAAATGTCTATGGAGCATAACCCATGGAGGCGACCTGGACATATGTATTTCTAGGTAGGAGATTGCTTGTTTCGCATCGAGTGCCTTGAAAACACCCTTGAACTCTTTGTTCCTCACTGACCATGACCGCTGATCTTCTTGGTGCCTCTCTGCATCTCTGTCACAGATGCCCTCCCCCCACACCACATCTGGTGGGACCCAGTGGGCCCAGAGCAGGCTGTAATAGAGGCCAGCGTCCCAGACCTGCTCTGCCCAAGCACACTTTTGCCAGGGTCTGTGCTGGTGAGCAGTGACTTGTGTGGGCTGAAGGAGGGCCACTTCCCTGCCTCACCCAACATAACCCAAGAAGGCGGCCTGCCCTCCTCTTTCTAAGTTGGGCTGTCGCGATCAGGCCATGTCTGTGTGCTCACTGTAGCATGATGTCCCCTTTTCCTTTCCAGGGCAGCATAACAGCCACAAGTCATGCTCTCTCCAAGTGCTACCTCCCACGTGAGGACATGGTTCTGGCCACCTACTGCGGAGCAGCTGTGTTCCTTGTGGTCCTTATATTTGCTCACTTTGAGCTGTTAGCCTCACCTTTTCCTTTTGGTTGGAACCTGCTCAGAAAGCTTAGGACGATGTGAAGAGAGCAGGTGATGTCTGCACTTAGGAATAAATCCTGAAGCCCAAGAAATGGAAGTTCAGGCAGAGCTCGAAGAGTGGAGTGGAGGACCAGACCACGTGTAGGCTGTCTATGCGGACATCACAGAGACTCTAAATCACTGATGCGAGTTACTGCAGAATAGTTGATTGTACTGTTCTCATGCTATAAAAATGGAACGTGTACTCTACAATAAATCAGCTTTCTCATTTTTATCAAATATATGGATCATCAAAGGTTGCATCTGTACAGGATGCAAATGCTACTAACACCGTCGCTTGCATGCACAATGTAGTCCTTGCTTCCCCAGGAAGGGCCTGGCAGCCCCAACACACACTTGGGGGTGTGTGTACACAAACACTGGGTTTGCTTCTGTCTGCCTATGAGGTGGTTCTCAAATTCCTGTATAGTATAAAGCCATACCCTTAAAATAAAAGTACAGGAGCAATGTACAGGAACATAGTGTTTTTATAGACTTTTGTACTTCTGTGCTAAATTAATGGAATCAGGTTTTTAGATAAGTAATTTTCTCTATAGGAGACCATGTTGTTAGATCTGTATCTGTGCATTCAGTGATCAAAAGAAACTTAAAAAATGGAGGAGGATATGGCTTTGGGTATTTGAAAATAAATGTTTTGATAATTTTAATCCAGATAAAATGTGTTCTTTTTGGTTTTTGCCTAACAGTATGGCTTGTTTTTTGAATCAAACCTTTAAATAGGACATTTAGTTTGAGGGGAATGGCTGAGTAATAATGCATACAACAATATACTTTACTCTTTTGGGGGCTGTATCTCTTCAATTTTCTTCATGTTTTACTTTGAAAGTACAAGGGAACTGAAAATAATTTCCATTTTGTATGTCTCAGTTCAGCAGAGTTTTATGAGGCAGTGGGGGGGGCAGGGGGACGATGATAACGAGATAAGATGTTTGTTGCACAGACTGTTGACAAGTTGTCATCCTTTCATGAGAAAGCAGCACTTAAATCTGGATGAGTTCATAAAGGATTATAATGTGCATATTTACAGAGTAAACTTTTAAATATCAGACTAAAAACTAAAAGAATTAATGTAGTAATGTAGGCTTCATTTCTCTGGATTTGTACTGTTGAAAACTTAACTTTGGACACCTTTACAGATTATCTGGACCTATGCAAACTACCCTCAAAACTGTGGCTACAGTAGTCAATCTATAAATTATCATTGCTACAGCAATTGTTACTTTGTAGATATTGTTTGTGTTAACACAACATTCAAGGTTGCATTTGCAAATCTTGCAAATGTGAGAAACAGCCATGTATTTTGACTTTATATTTCAAAAAAAGGTTTTGTAATATTTCTTCTTCAAAATACAAATGGAGATGCCATCCTTATTCTCCTAGGCCAAACACAAACATTTGATACCACTTCGTTTTTCTCTTGCTGTTTTGTTTACTTGTGTGAGGGAGCCTGTGTCCAAAGCTTTGACTAAGGGAATTACTGAGAAGTCTTTAATGAGCAAAGTAATCAAGAAAAATAGTGTTTGGAGAGGGAAAAAAAGCTCTGGTTCCCTGAAAGAAGATTAGATTGCAATTTGTACCTTGAACTGAGTTCATGTTTGACAGCTGAGGCTCCCAGAAGGGCCAGTAGGAGGCGGAGGCTGCGGCAACTCGCCAAGTTGGTACAACGTTGTTGGTAAGATGTGGATTATGAATGCCTATAACTTACAGGTTTGTTTTTTGTTTGTTTGTTTTTTTTAATCAGGGAGTCTTTTATAAAGTACCAACCTGATAAAACATCCTAAATTCTACAGATATCATTTGTTCTCTTTTTCAGAGTGAGTGGCAGGAAATGTTGACATTAAGCTATTCAGCACAATGAAAACACATTTTTTGTACAGGTATAGCCAGGATCAAGGCACAAAGATCTACAAGGATTTTTCTTTAGTAGTTATACAAAAGAATATTACATTTTGTGGTCTGTACAGTATAATAAACCAGCAATGAAACAACAGCACAGAAAGTCTACGGAACAAGCCTATGCCCAAGGGACTGGGGAAGTTAAGAGAACCATTTTTAGACAGACCACATTTTGCAGTAGTTTTTCTGCCTAAATGTGAAGTAGCTCGAAGTAGCTCTGATCCAAATGCCTGAGGCTGGCAGCGTCTCTAACTATGACTGGAAAAGGGTTTCTTGTCATGTCGCTTGGCATGTATTCTGCATACTAGGCCGAGGCAGACCAGAAGGAATAGTCACTTGCTAGCCTGCAGCTTCAGAGGGAAATCGGAAAGGGCTGTGGTTCACTGCCCTGCACACGCTTTCGCAGCCATGTTTGGTAACCCAGGAAAAAACGCATTTTCACCCCAGCTGCTGAGTTCTCAATGATTCAATGAATGAATGAATGAATGAATGAAGGGCCCTGACCCACAGGGATTTCTCTGCAGTGCCACCAAGTAGGAGTTGACGGTGGGGGCGCTGCGGAAGGTTGTGTTCAATGAAAACAAGCTGCGAAACCAAACGGGGTGGGGGCGGGCAGAGGTAGCCAGAGGCTTGGGGGTCACCCACGGGGCAGACGCGGAGCAGGACAGACAGCATCGAGAGGGAACTGGACACGCACTACCTCCTACCATGGCTGGGGCTGGCGGACAAGCAGTCCGGCGGAGGCGGTCCTGTGGGGCGGGCAGGGCGCCGCGGGAGGAGGGCGTCCTCACAAGAGCTCGTACTGCTTGAGGTGCATCCGCTGGATGATGTCGCGGCAGTCGTTGAACACTCTGCGGATGTTCTCCGTGTCCACGGCGCAGGTGAAGTGAGGGTAGCAGTAGTGTTTGCCGTCGCCTGTGGCCGTGCTGATCCTCTGCAAGAGAGAAGGCGCGCTGGCCCCGTGCAGACGCAGGTGGCACGCGCAGGGCCGGGCGGGTCTGTCCGCTGGCTCCCCGCCCAGCTGCCGGAGCCGCCTACGACCCAGCTTGGGGACCTCGGCTTGTCTCCTCCGCAGGAGGCTGGCCCTGCGCTGGGCCGTGCGGACAGGTCACCCGGGCCCTGGGCAGGGCAGGCCGGGGAGATCTTCCAGAAACCGAGGTCTGAGCCCCAGCTGTGCGACAGAACTTTCTGCAGAAATGGGACTGTCCTCTATCTGCCCTGTCAGTACAGCAGCCACTATTACTAGCGGACCCAGGGACTGATTTCTAATTCATTTAGTTTTAATTAATTTAAATGTAATGTCCACATGACCAGTGGTTCTGTAACAGCGCACCTGTCGCGCGGCCACCTCCTCCACACAGGTGAACTTCCGCATTTGCCAGGGGGCGCCCTGGCCAGCAGGGCGTGTTCGAGGGGGGTCTGGGGGAAGGTGCTGTCGTCACCTCACTCTGGGAAGCCCGGGGTTAACGTCATCGGTTATAATCTGCGAGACGTCTGAGAGTGAGGTGCGCAGAGAGGCCTTACCGCTGATCCGCGCCCCCCAAATTGATGTGCTGGAGACTGACCCAGCACCTCGGCTGTGGCTGTGTTTGGGGGCAGGTCTTTAAAGAAGTCCTCAATGAGGTCATGAGGGTGGGCCCTGGTCCCATCTGACTGGTGTCCCCCTAAGAGGAGACAGGCACCGGCACGTACAGAGGGAGGCCCGCGTAGGGGCGTGGAGGAGGAGGCGCCAGCACGCGGGGAGGGCCCCCAGGTGCCGGCCCTGCGGGCACCCTGGTGCCAGGCTCCCGGCCTCCAGAGCTGAGGAGAGCGTCCTGGGGCTGAGCTGCTGGGCCCGTGGAGCCCGTGGCGGTGCCGAGCCTTCGCGCGGAGGCCGGGTAGAGCCGCGGCCCGGGGCTGCCCGCCTTCCCGCCAGCACCCCCAGCAGCCTCCCTGGACCTGGCCTGGAAAGGCCACTGAGGACGCCCTGGGGCACAGAGCTCCTGGGGCTTCTCCTGAGCTTGTGTTTTTCATTTTTAAACTTACGGACACTGAAGTGAGTAGATCATGTATCTTTTTAATCCTCAAGCACCAGGTGAGGGATTGGGAACACACAGTAGGTGTCGTGAGTGAGTGAAAAATGCGCTTCTTCTGTAATAATCTGACTGCTTTGTCCCTGGGGCAGTGACAGTTCAGGGAATGGAGCTGTGGCAAAGGCCCCTTGCGATCTGCAAACTTCAAACAGTAAAATCTCTCCACGTACCTGATTCGTCCACTGATTTTCATTAAAAATGATAGAAATAAGTGCAGGAAATGATAGAAATAACTGTCCAAGAAGACTGGGCAGTCCCAGGCTCTCTGCTCAGCCTCCAGGCCTCGTAGGAGATGGCATTCAAGGTTAAAAAAATCTCAGGTGAGTTTATAAAATACCGGGCAGACCGCAGAGGAGACAAAACACTAAGTGCAGCTGTGGAGCAGGCGGTGGCAGGGACAGGGCTATTCGCTGTAGCTGTCGGGACACTGGGCTGACCACCTGGCTCTCCCACTCGTGGCTTCCCCGGTTCTAGGTTCCTCCTGCCTCTGGGACAGTTCATCACCAGCCCTCACAGCCCGCTGGAGAGGAAGAGGCCTTGTCTGGGACAGATCCTGCCAGTCAGTCCCTCCTTAGGCAAGGACTGTGCCACAAACACAAGAAGAATGTTTGAGAGCAGGTGGCCTGTTCTCACTATGCGGTCACCCTTCTCTGCCCAAACTTGCCTTTGCCACCTCCTCGAAGGACAGTGTCCTCTCCATACCTCCCTCTCCTGATGACCTTTATCCCTGTCTTCCTCTGGGACCCATGGTGCCGGAGTTACTGTTTCACCCAAGACAAGCTCCTGTCCAGATGAAACACTGATGAGGAACTGATTCTGCAGTCTGCCTGCAGCTGCTGCAGTTACAGATCCCAGCTCAGGACTCATTGCTCCAGGCAAATTCTATGATTCAAAATGCAAGTGAATACCTCCCACACCTCTATTTTCCTGATCTGCAAGTTGCATAAAAGCTAGGTTTTGTCCACTGTCAGTGAATAAAGGGTTTGTCCAAGTCCTGAATGGTGGTGATGTGCCCACTAATTTGGGGGAGGGCGTAAATGCCTTTCTGATATTCATCTAAATGCCCAACATTTGCAGACCTAATTACCTTTTAGTTCTCATTGGAAGAGCATTTTATGGAACACTTTTTATGCGTCTTTATGAAAACTCTATGGTCTCACGAGAGGCTCCTTTAAAAGGGGATCCCTGGCTCTGCTACTGAACTCTGTCACTGAAGAGATGGGCAGTGCGTGTCAGCATGGCGAGGGCTAGGGGCGGCCACCACAGGGAACCCGCCTCACTGCACTTAACACAGCACAGCCTGCATGTGTCGCTGCAGAAGCTCTCCCAGTGCCACCTGCTCACTTCTTGGGGAACTCTTGTTCCTCTGAACTCCCTCTGGGGACTTGACTTTTTATCACCTTCACTGTCTATGCACTTGGTGGCTAGGGGGCAGAGAAAGGCCGGGCTGGGGGTCTGCTCTCCTTGGAAAGCCCCCACTGTGGACCATTCTGGGGCTCAGATCCCCACTTCCCCAGAAGTAAACAGTCCCTGGATATGGGTTAAATGCCCTTGGGAATCTCTTGGCATTTACTGATTCCAAGCTAGTAAAAACTCATAGTCAGCTACACCCTGTAGGTTATTCGAAAGAAAAAAATACAGATAGATAAACACAGTAAATGTGGCAACACTTTACCAAATGGCCAATTTGGGTGAAGAGTATATGGGAGTTACTTGTACAATTTCTTCACTTTGCATGGAAGTTTGAAATGATCTCAAAGTGAGCTGAAAGAAAATAACAGGAAATGTATGAATTTGAGCAGGTCCATTTTTACATGAACCTTTAGCCAGTTAGTGCTTTTAGATGGAGGAGTATAAATGCTTGTGTTCTATATTCTGTTGAAGGCCTCTGTCCTTTTTGAAAAATAGAACAAGTGAACAAAATCTAGCCACCTAAGTGCCCTTCCCCAGGGGCCATGTTCTCACCAGGGTCTTCAGAAGCTATGTGGCCCAGGTGAGAAATCCAACCTCTCTGCATTTCGGTGTGTTCAGCTGTGAAATGAAGACACACACACCTCCTCTTATCGCTCATAATTTGGGGGAAGATTAAATGAGATCAAATTACTTACAAAGGGTAAGTAATTTGTAAATTGCACAGAATAATACAACTCTAAGGGGGTAGGAAAACAAAGGTTAACAAAACTGCTTACCAAAAACAGATCCCGGATGAAGAACTTGGCTCTCGTAACTTTGGGATCTTCTCCTGCATCTGGGGTTGCTGTGGAAATCACAAATTTTATTTAAGCAACTTGAAACAAATACAGAACTCTATGCAGACACAGAAGGAATTACAAAGTTGGACTGCTGTATATACATAGCACTAAAATACATGTATGGTAAGGCAAAAATGAAAATGTAATATTTATTCCCCTCCTCTTCTCCTAAATCATTTAACTTTTAATAGTTAGAGCTATGATGAACTTTTCTCTGGTGGTGCTATTGTCTGACCTTGTGTGTCCCTCCAAAATTCACATGCTGAACCCTAATCTGCAATGCGTGGTATGGAGGTGGAGCCTTTGGTGGGTGATTAGGTCATGAGGGCTCTGCCTTGGTGGCCAGGATTAGTGCCCCTAGACAAGAAGCCCAAGAGAGACCCTTGCTCTTCCACCATGTGAGGCGGATCCAGTGGCACTGTCTCTGAAGCAGAGAGCCTCCCTCACTAGACATGGGACCCGTGGGCGCCTTGATCTCGGACTTCACAGCCTCCAGAACCATAAGCAACGAGCTCCCGCTGTTCATAGCTGCCCAGCCTGACGTATTTTGTCACAACAGTCCCAACAGACTGAGGCAAGCCGGGGCTGGGCTAGCTTCCACTCGGGATGAAAGCGTCCCACTGAGCGCTGGTGGCAGCTGCCTGCAGGGCTGTGGCGGAGAGGAGAGCGGGCGCCTCCTGCTGCTGGGACAGGCCGGGCTGGCTGGGCCTCCTCAGCCTGGCTCGCTGGCGCTAGGAAGACCCGCCTCCGTCCAGCCACAGCCTCAGGCATCAGGAGCCGTGATGGAGACCAGCCGTAGCGCGACCGGCTCCAGGTCTTCCTGAGACGTTCTTCCCTCCAGAGTCTGTGTCCATGGGACTGTCCCACTGCTTTCTGTGCCCATGACATCTGTTTTCCTAAGATCCAGGCTGCGCAGCTCAGTGCTCTCATCGCTGTCTTCTCTGAGGCAGGGTCTTCGAGGACGTCACCACTCCTGCGGGAGCAGGTAATGGGTGGCCCGGGGGCGGCATCCCGCCTGGCCTGCAGACCTGCCTCACTCTGCCAGAGGGTGGGTGCCAGGGCAGGGGAGGGCCAGGGCGGGGTACCCGCTGCGGTCCCCCGCCTGGACTGTGCGCTGGAATTGCTGGGGAGCTTGCAAAGTTGTCCGCCTCAAGAGATTCTTCCATCGTCCATCCGGCGGACGAGGCCCGGGCTGTGCTGAGGGGTAACTGACACGCACTGAAATATACATATTTTAAATGTGCAGAGTATCCTCATCCCCTTGGCAACCCCTGCTAGGCAACCACTGACGTGCCTCTGTCACTATGAAGTCTGCATTGTCTAGAGTGACTTTTAGACAAATGGATCCACACAGCATGGAGTCTTCTTCACGTGGATTCTTTCACTCAGCACAATTATTGCGAGTCTCATCCCTTTTATTGCTGAGAAAGTGTGAGTTGAGACCCTGAGTGGACAGTGGGCCCAGGGTGAGGTGGGTGCCCTGGGAGAGGCACAGAGGGACACGACATGACATGACACGCAGTGCCCGGGGGAACATCAGGCACTGGGATTGGCACTGCAGCCAACAGCCTGGGGTCCCCTTGGCCACTGGGCCGGAAGGGGTCCTCTCACATGCCCAGCTGGAGCAGGCCGGCCTCAGTGGATGGGCCATTCCCCATGGCAGCAGTGCCCTATGGCTCAGAAAGATGACTGTGGCAGAAGTTCAGAGAATGTTCTGGAAATGTGAGTGGCCAGATATAGGGAGGTCATGCAGGAAGCCGTGGCAGTCACAGAGCTGAGGGCCGTGAGGGCCAGGCCCAAGGCGAGGTGGACAGAGGGAAGAGCCTGCAGAGGTGCGCGCTCTGGAGGTGTGCTCCGCAGAGCTGGGCTCCTGCCTGGCCGGGAGACACTGAGGCCCCCGCTGCTGGGAGGACGGTGAGGCCGGCCGCAGGGGGAGCAAGCCAAGGCCTAGTCATTTCCCAAAGGCAAGGGGCACACAGCCTTGGTCTCAGAAAGGACGTCACCAGGCGAAGCAAGGCTAGAGCCAAGGCCGTGAAGAATGCCAATGAGATTCACTGTGGCTCTACTGCACCCTTGGAAAGAGCCGGGCCGAGCCTGCGCTGACCGAGGCCCTGGAGTGCGAGCTGCTTGCTGGCAGTTCAAGGACGCCGCCCCACGGCCAGACCAGAGGAGGGCTGGGCCACAGGCCCCCTCCCGGCGGTGTGTTCGGGATTTGCCGTGAATGTCCTTACACAGAGCATGCGCCATGGCGGAGAAGATAAAACTGAACGTGACGAGCAAGTTGAACGACAGATGCAAGTTTTCTTTTCCACTTTCATTTATGACAACAGGTAAATCTCCCAAATCTTCACTTTAGTTTCCAGGGAAGTCCCTTTCATGCTGCTTTATCTAGCTTAGGGTGCCGGCTACGAGAAACGGTGTTGTTTTTCCTTAAACAAATCACTTCGTGAGCCTCTGGCAGCCCTGGTGTTTGCTGCGGCACAGCGACTAGAGTGACCAGCCCTCCCACCCATCCTCCTGGTTTTAGCACTGAGAGCCCCACGTGCCCGGAAACCCCTGCTTCTCAGGTGGCCTGGGATGGTTGGTCACCCTAGTGAAAGTCACCGATGTGGCAGGCAAAGGCCTCACTGGGGACAGGAGCATGCGCACAGTGGCTGAAAGCCAGGCTTGGGAACAAAGGCCTCAAGGACTGCCCTGCCTTCACAGGCTCTACCTGCGTGGCCTCGAACACAGTATGTCACCTCTCTGCCTCTTTCTCCACAGGAAAACACAACAGAAACTCCATTAAGGTCGCTGTGAGGGTGAAGTTCGGTCACAACAGCCCCAGCTGCAGGCCCCGGGAGGAGAACGCGCCCACACTCCACGGCCCTTTCTCCTGCTGCACGCTGGAATAGAGAGCGACTCTGAAACATGCCCAAGGGGAATTCACCCTAAACGGAGCATTTCAGTACTCTAGTACTTTAGGATAGACGCAGTAAAAGAGAGAATTGACTTAATTAATTGACTTAAATTAATTGGCTTTCTTAGATTAATCAGAAGTGTTTGAATTATAGTTATAGGACTTCTGAAAAATCAGTTGCTTCTATTCCTTGATTGTGAGCACTGTTTTGAAATCTTACCGTCTTCAGGAACGGTATAATTTGCATACTCTGGGAAATAGTCTTCAATTTTTGATTTCCCTGCCAAGACTTTTTCTGCCAGCATATCCTGTTTGTTCAAGAACAAGATGATAGAAATGGTCCGTAACCACCTAAAAAGGAGAAATAAACATACAAATTTCACATGCACTAGTGTGTGAAAAGTCCTTCTAACACAGAAGTTGTTAAGTTAAAAGAACACATCATCTTCCTAAAAATGTACAGGATTTCTAATTGATTGGTACAACAGTATCCTAATTCTATCTGTAAACAATGGCAGGCAAATACAGGTACCGGTTGAGTAACCCTAATCAGAAAATCTAAATTCCGAAATGCTCCAAAATCTGAAACTTTTTGAGCACTGACATGACACTCAAAGGCAATGCTCATTGGAGCATTTCACATTTTGGATTTTCAGATCAGGGATACAGAACCAGCAAATATAATGCAAATATTCCAAAATCTGAAATCCAAAACACTTCTGGTCCCAAGCATTTTGGTTAAGGGATACTCTACCTGTAGCAAATTTGGCAGCCTGTCACCTTCTAATTCAGACTCACGGGGGACATAAATGTATCGGTAACAAAGCTAAGATTTACCTACGTAATGAATACACTTGGATTTCTGTGGTGTAATTTACCAATAAAGGGCTAGAAAACACACAGGATGATGTTACAGTGTCAACAACAAAACGATGACTCAATAACTAACCACACAGAGTGCAGTTAGCAGCTGGCTTGGTACTTCTGCCTTTCTGCCTCCTTTCAACGGGTCTCAGGTTCTCCAAACTTGGAGCATATTAATCAGATGTAGATTCACTGCACTTTATATGATACGTTAAACGCAGGAGGCTCAGGTACAGTGAAGGGGTTCAGCTGTGCAAATCAGCAAAGCTTTTGGAAATTCCATTACCTCAAAGGAATCAAGCTAAACAGGAACCTTACTATAAATTAAAACCACGATCCATTTTCCCCTCAAATGGAAATAGCTTTACTGTTTCTTCTTGTTACAAAATACAGTCTTTGCAAAAACAAATCTTAAATTATAGAAAATCATATAGAAAAAATCTAACGTAATTACACCCAGAGATACCATTATTATTGTTATGTTTTTACACCCAGGTTTTCTTCTATGTTCCCACATATTTATAAAAATAAGATCATGATTTTTTTTTTTTTTTGAGACAGGATCTCACTCTGTCACTCAGGCTGGAGTGCAATGGTGCAATCATAGCTCACTGCAGCCTCAAATTCCTGAGCCCAACTGATCCTCCCGTCTCAGCCTCCCAAGTGTCTAGTACTAGAGGTATGCCACCATGACTGGCTAATTTTTCTACTTTTTGTAGAATTTTTCTTGCTATATTGCCCAGGCTGGTCTCAAAGAGGCTTCAAGTGATCCTCCCATCTCAGCCTCCCAAAATGCTAGGATTACAGGTGTGAAGCACTGCACCCAGCCCAATCATGATGTTTTTAAATCTGCTTTTTCATATTACAATTGTGCTCATTTTCTCTCTGTGTGTATAAATTTATAATAACTACCAAGTATTCTTCTGTATACCTGGTATTTCCAACACTTTGTCTTTCCCATGTACTCTTTTAACATCATAAAACTGAAGATGGCTGTTGAACACTTGATAGAGAAACACTTTTCTGATAATCCAAACTTTTGCAAGGTCAGTTTATGTTTCCTGTCCTCCTTGGTGATATTTCTTCCTAAATATTTCAGAAGAAACTTTGATTTTTAACTAAATATGTAGGTACTGTGTGTGCCTGCTGGCTATTCCTTTCTTAAATGATCATCTCCCCCACTCTGCAACTAGCAGTTTCAGACATGATTATGTGGTGATGGTGAGCTGTAGGGATTTTAGAGATCTTCTAGTTATTAGCAGGTGTTTTAAACTGGTACTTCCTAAAATTTAAAAATCAAACAAAACCAATTTTGAGCCCTACGTACACAGTCATCCCTTAGTGTCCACAGGGGATTGGTTCCAGGGCACCTGCGGATCCCCAACTCTGCAATGCTTGAGTCCCTGATATAAAATGCTGTAGTACTCGCATGCACCCACACATTCTCCTGTATGCTTTCGATTATCTCGGATTACTTATAGTACCTAACACAATGTAAATAGTTGTTACTTTGTTTTTCATTTCCATCATTTGTAATAGTTTTGTCGCTATCTTCACTTTAGGGTATTTTCGATCTGCGGCTGGTAGGCTGGTCAGTCGCAGAACCTGCAACGCGGAGGCCAGCCGCGGTCTCAGAGCCCCCGCGCCCGGGCGCCAAGGACACCCCCGTTCTCAATATGTCTGCACTGCAGACGGACTAAAGGGTACTTCTTATGGTTTGGGCTTAGCAGTAGGGAAAGAATATATCTGAAGAATAAGTATGAAAGTGAGCTACGTGTATTTTTAATAGAAGAAAATCTGCAATCTAATGGTGAGACTGAATTAGTTATTTTCATAACCTGTTATTCCAGATGCTTTCAAAGAGGTCCAGGGATTCTCTCAGCCTGTTGGTGTTGTTGTCCTCCCGGATCACCATGTTGTAGCTGCTGCAGGCCGCGACGTAAATGATAGCGGTGACGTCTTCGGGGGAGAAAAGGGGAAAAGGGAAGCGCCGCAGTTAGAAGCAGTCACTGTGGCGGTGATAAAGCACACACCTGACACGGGATGGCGTGAGTCTTCACCGCGTGAGTGGCCATTTCAGTGACGCACGCGGTGAGGAGCCTACCCAAACGGTAACTGTAGATTTGGGATGCATGAGTTCTTTATTTATAAGGCTGACAACTAAGGAAGAAGGATAATAATCTTCTATAAAATGCTAAGCGTCATATTCTAAAGATTGTCTAATTCACAACAGTTAAGCACAGCCGCAGCGGGGAGTGCTAGCATTCAGCCCCATCTTCTCGAGAGCGTGGGAATCACCGTTAAAGCACTGGATCCACTTTCTTCTCTCATCCCGCTGGCCGCCGACGTCGAACATGCTGTGGAAGAGCAACAGGAAGACAGTTATTTGGGGGAACCGCGGGGCACTTCTGTGCTTTTCTCCTTTGCTGTGGGCAGGCTCCAGCCCTTGCCACGCAGTCTGGAGTCGGCTCCGGCCACTGTCCGCCTGTACCCTCACGCTGGTGTGATCTGGGCTACAGGTGGCTCTGCCTGTCCCGGCCTCCGTCCCCCTCTCTCACCCCACGGCGCCGTAGAGGTGAGCATGGCACAGCAGGTGGCAGTGTCCAGGGGCATACAGTGGGGGCTTAATAAACACAGCAGTTCCTAGTTTAAACTCCTTCTTGCTCAGACTTTCAGGCCTGAGCACAGGCACAGTCCCTGCCCCGGGCAGACCCTTCTTAGCACTTGTTCCGGCTCTCAGGACTCCTGTCCTCCCTCCCCTGGAGAGCTGAGAAAGGTCCCTTGCTGACCTACCTACATCAACACACATCTCGATCACCAGCCTCCTCCATCCTGTGCCCCACGCCCCACTGTGGGCCTTTATCACCTTCTTTACCACCTCTGCCCGGCCTGGCCGGCCTGCACACGCGGCTCCCCGGGGTTTTGCAGCCACGCCCGGCCCTCCTCTCCTGGCCCTTCCCAGTGCAGCCCTCGGCCTGAGCCACTGCTCCCTCTGCAGAGTCTCTCTCTATCCACCTGGATTCTGCCAGATCTTTCCAAACTCCTCAGGCGTCTCTGGCTCTGAGATTCCTCCTTTCCCTAAACTTCCTGCATGTGCTTCAGGACCGCACAGGCTGAATGTAAATTGTCCCGGCAGGTTTGTTGAAGGTCTCACTAGATTGTAGCCATGTGCTTTGCCGTTAGCACACGCAGGGCACGAGGCACTTTATGAAAACATATGAGCTGACTAGCAGAATACTTTTAAACAAGATCACGAATGTAGGGCAAAACATCAGTCACTGTTCATAATTCCCACTATGCCAGAGACTCGGTCACGATGTGTGCAAAACCACAAGTCACGCCAATTCTGAGCGTGCTGTGCGCCTCTCTCCACAGTGTAGAGACTTAGCTGGGTTTTATCCAGGATGTACGTCCTGGCACTAGCGTCATGAGGGGTTCTCAGGAATCCAGAAGTAGGTGCCCATCACCTGGGCACTGGGGAGAGCGCTCAGCATTTCGGGAGTTTCAGAGCAAGCAGAACACAGGACTCCTGCTGGTTTGTCACCATTGACTTGCTGAGTCAAGTCAGACGTGCCAAGGGTGACCTGGGAAAGGTGTGAGGCAGCAGCACGCCATCAAGCTCTGGCTACATAGTAGGTAGATGCAGGAATTCCAAGGAGTCACCGTAGGCTGAGATTTGAAGGGTGTGCGTAGGCCACAGGGCATCTGGGGCTCAGAGGGTGGGATGAGCAAAGGCACTGTGGCAGGAGGGGCTAGGTGGGACGGAAGGGCCCTGACTGCAGTCCAAGCTGGTGGGGCAGGCAGCAGGGGGAGGAGCAGGGCCGGAGGTGGAGGCTGGTAATGTGCTGGGGCTACAGGGTTCAGAGGTGATGGTGAGCCCCGAACCCTTTCTAGCAGAGGAAGAGCACAAGCCGAGCTGTGCTTTGGGAAGAGTCATTTCCCGGCAGTGAGCAGCATGGGCTGGAATGGGTGAGCCGGGACACGGGGCCCAGCCAGACCCCGAGGAGAGTCTGGGGACGCTGACAGGGTGTAGGGTCACGGCCACAGGGGCGGCAGACAGCACACAGCGCACCAGCCTCTGTGGAGGGAGAGTTAGCTGCTTCTCCTGGGGAGGAGAGTGAAGAAACTAAGCTCCTACAGTGGAAGTTTGTGCCTGGGCAGCCCAGGAGACCCCTGGAGACAGCATGAAGCTGCCGGTTTCAGTTCCCAAGCTGTGACTGTGCATGCAGGTCATACGCTGGAAGAATTAATCTGACGAGGCTCCTGATCTAACCAAGCACCAATCAAATCTACAACTCAGATGAGGACATCGTTTTCTTTTCAGGTGTCCTCATTTCCACTTTAAAGAAGGTGGTGAAAATCAACACTTCAGCCCTTGCCAGAGCTCACGTCTCACCCAGGCCACCCTTATCTGAATGGCCACCCCCAGCATCCCAGGAGTGACGCCTCAGGCCCACTGCCACCGTCCCTGCAGCAGCCTTGCTCTTGGCGACATACTCACTGGAAGTTCACTTTGTCCACTTGGAATCGTGTCTCAAAAATCCCCGAAGTCAGAACTCTGCATCTGAGGAGGTCCTGGGGACAAGAGTGGAAAGCCCACATGTTACATTACTGTCTTCTTCTCGGGAAAGCCCTGGTGGAACTGTAAGAATGGAATTTTTGTCCAGGCGAGGTGGCTCACGCCTGTAGTCCCAGCACTTTGGGAGGCTGAGGCAGGAGGATCGCTTGAGCCCAGGAGTTCAAGGTTACAGTGAGCTATGATCGCACCACTGCACCCCAGCCTGGGTGAAAGAGTGAGACCCTGTATCTAAAATAAAAAAAAAAAAAATCAGGCTAGGTGAGGTGGCTCAGGCCTGTAATCCTATTACTCCGGGGGGCCAAGGTGGGAGGATTGTTTGAGACCAACCTGAGCAAGAGTGAGACCCTGTCTCTGCCAAAAATAGAAAGAATTAGCCAGGTGCATTAGCATGCCTGTAGTCCCAGCTACTCGGGAGGCTGAGGCAGGAGGATCGCTTGAGCCCAGGAGTTTGATCTTGCTGTGAGCTAGGCTGACACCACTGCACTCTACCCAGGGTGACAGAGTGAGACTCTGACTTACCAAAAAAAAAGATATATATATATATATATATATATCAAAAATTTAGAGGAAATAATAATAATTAAAAGCTCAGATGAATGTTCTCTGTTTCATGCTTCAGATAAAACATGATTAATGTATCAATTTGGTCCTTAAAGACTTGATAACTGTGCTTTGGTTTCTTTAAGACTTTTTCTTGTCATTTATGAAGGCCTCTTACTGATGGTTATGCACCTGGCGGCCAAGTCGCAGCATTGGTCGTTCTGGAGGGAGGTCTCTGCGGGTGTCCTGCTGCGGCTGCAGAGCCGCCTGGCGTCCCTGTCCGGCGCTTTGGGGGAGAAACCACAGGAAGTGCACTCTGTATTCTGGGCCTGAAGCTCAGGGCCTGGCTGATTTTAGATTTATGCTCCCTTTCTTGCACATTTCTGTTCTAAGATAAAAGATGAATGGCCCTGAGGGGACAAGAAAGCCACATAGCCTAACGAAGCTGACATCTCTAGTGCATTTGGCAGATGCCAGGGCTTTCTTCCTGACCGCCAAATCCACTATGGTATTAATGAAGCAGCCACTCTGCCACCACTCTTCCAGAGTCCCATGTCAGCGTCCTCCCATGTCAGTGTCCTCCCATGTCAGCGTCACGGTTCAGGACAGCCTTGAGGGACTGACTGAAGACTAGGAAGCCTCCTTTGCTGTCAGACAATTTTAGACTCTTGGAGTCAGCCTCAGAGAGAGACAAACCTCAGGGGGAGAGGATCTCAGACCTCCAGGGGAGGCGGAGAAGAGAGAGCCTTCAGGGGCCCAAGGCCAAAGCCCCCCAGGGGATACAGATGCCGGGGAAGTTTGGAGAGTTTGGTTTAGACAGAGACCCCGTAGCTTCCTTGGGGCTTGCTAGCTCTAGAAGCATCGTGGAGCTCCTTAACTGAGTGCTTGGGACCCTGCAAGTGTGTGCAACTGCCCTCGGACCAGGGGACACAGAGTCCCTCTCCGCCAGCACAGCAGCAGGGCGCTTCTTTCTGGCTCAGCCTACAGGAGAAGCTCCGGGCACTCCTGGCAAGTCTGCTGTGAGATGGGCCCAGTCCGGGGCCACTGTGTGTGAAGCTGGGAAGTGAAGGCTGAGCTCTACTGTTGTTGGCCGGGAGGAGTGGGCTCGCATGCTCCCAGTCTGCGGGTAAGCCTGCTTGCATGCTGGCCATTTAGCCACCAAGTGTTAGAGTCCCCGGTCAGAGAAGCAGAGGTGCAGGGCTTTGATGTGCCACAACACAAGCAGGGGCAGCACAAACGATTTGAAAGTCATTATTATTATTTTTTTTTGAGACAGAGTCTCACTCTGTTGCCTGGGCTAGAGTGCCATGGCGTCAGCCTAGCTCACAGCAACCTCAAACTCCTGGGCTCAAGCAATCCTGCTGCCTCAGCCTCCTGAGTAGCTAGGACTACAGGCATGCGCCACCATGCCTGGCTAATTTTTTCTATATTTATTTATTTATTTTGAGATAGAGTCTCACTGTGTTGCCTTGGCTAGAGTGCGGTGGCGTCAGCCTAGCTCACAGCAACCTCAATCTCCTGGGCACAAGCGGCCTCCTGCCTCAGCCTCCCAAGTAGCTGGGACTACAGGCATGTGCCACCACACCCGGCTAATTTTTTCTATATATTTTTAGCTATCCAAGTAATTTCTTTCTATTTTTAGTACAGACGGGGGTCTTTCTCTTGCTTAGGTTGGTCTCTAACTCCTGACCTCGAGCAATCCTCCTGCCTCAGCCTCCCAGAGTGCTAGGATTACAGGCGTGACCCACTGCGCCTGGTCTTAAAAGTCATTATTTTAAGGATTCCCCTCCCCCCTTTGATCCACTTAAACAAATCACTACTTAATATTGGGAATCAATATTCAAAGTTTCCAACGGTGGTGGCGGGCTCTGCTCCACGTACCTGGTCTGTGGGTGTGTAGTCAACCAGACTGACACTGTCAATTCTTTCCAGGAAGCTGCGAAGAAAGCGGCATGGTTGAGACATGTTCTCTGCTCACCTTCCCCTGGGGCTGCGGACACATTCCTGGGACACTGACACAGGTGCAGCCACCACAGGCAGCAGGTCAAGCAGCTGGGGTATGTTCCCACTTTCTTTCCTGAATACACATTTGTCTGGATGACGCAGCATCTCTGACCCAGCAGAGCACTGCATTTGTTTTTCATCGCTGCCACCTTCCCTCCTCTCTTCCCCACTGCATGGGGTGGGGGCAGGGGGCTACTCAGAAATGGAGAAGGGGCTCGGCCTCCCTTCCAAGGCTAAGCTAGTAGAAGAATGTGTTGCAATCTAAATAAAAAGTGGAAGGTGGTGGATGTTCCTTTAGCATAAGGTCCTACTCAGATCCAAAGTTGTGTGTGTGTGTGTGACTGTATGTGCATGATTAGTTTGTATGACTGTGTGAATGTGCACGATGAGAGTGTGTATGTGTATGACTATGTATGTGCATGAGTATGTGTGTATGTGCATGACTGCACAATGAGTATGTGTATATATGACTGTGTGAGTGTGCATGATGAGTGTCTGTATATATGATCGTGTGAGTGCACGATTAGTGTTGGTGTGAGTGTGCACAGTGAGTGTATGTGTATGACTGTGCACAATGAGTGTGTGTATATATATGACTGTGTGTGTGCACGATGAGTGTGTGTATGTGTATGACTGTATGAGTGTGAGTGTGCATGATGAGTGCATGTGCATGAGTATGTGTGTATGTATATGACCGTGTGTGTAAACGATGAGTGTATGTGAGTGTGCACAATGAGTGTGTATATGTGTGAGTGTGCATGAGTATGTGTGTCTGTATGTGACTGTGTGAGTGCACGATTGCTGTGTCTGACTGTGTGTGAGTGTGCATGGTGAGTGGGGGGCACACCTGGCAAAGCCTGTTAGTGTAAGTCCATCTCAGCCATTGGTGTGACCTGCTGGAAGGGAGGAGCCAGCAGAGGGGCAGGCACCCATGGGTCTGCCTGCAGGTGGACACAGCTGTCATGGTGCCACTTCTCCATCTCTTCATGCCCCGAGGCCTGGTGCTCCCTCTGCAGAGGCCTCCCCTGCCCACCTCGGCGCCAGTGTGGCTTTATGGTCCTACAAGGTCCTTACCACCCCCTGGGACATTTTACATTTATTGTTGTTCTGTCCTTATTTGTCTCTTCCACTGAAACGCAAGGCCCACGGAGCAGGTCTCTGTCCTGTTGGCCTGGGTGTCCCCAGCACCTAGCTCAGGACCTGGCCCCAATACAGGTGGAAGGAACCAATGTCCTCTGTCCTCATCTTCCTCCTGCAGACGGAGTGAGGGAGGGCTGAGAGGCCACACAGGGACCAGGAAGAGCCACAGACGGGCTAACTGGTAAACAAAGGACACTTCTAGAGAAATGGGGCAGCAGGGCCTTCTGGAAGGGAGAAGGAGAGAGGGAGGAGGGAGGGGGTCTGAGTGGCCCATGCTCTCCGGCTGGGGGTGTCCGGTTGGCACCTGCGCATTGGCCAGCAAGGCTACAGCAGTGGAGGGCAGGTGTGGACAGATGGGGGCCATGCCAGCTTCCCTGCCTGCCAAACGGGTGGGCGGGCCCTGTCGCTGGGCACATGCAGTCAGGTGGCCTGTGCTCACGGGCATTCTGCACGGCAGCGAGGGCACCCCCAACTCCACGTGCTCTTGCGCTGGCCCCACGAAGGCCCCCAAGACGCTCAGAGTGGCAAGAGGGAGGCACGGCTTTGGAACGTGCCGTCGGACATGTGCACCTTGGCACACTGACAACTGAGCTGCGGGCATGACATTCAGCAGACACAGCACCGGCTGACTGACCCCTGGACCTCAAGCCACAAGTTCACCACAAGAAAGGCGCCCGCCTGGTACCAGGAAGACAACATTCTTATCACCAGAGACTGGGAGCCAATGTCGAAATGGATGTGTCCGAACAAACCCACTAAAATAACCCTTTCATGAATTTCTCTGTGTACTTCCTGGCCACTGTCCCACAGTTTATTGCCCCCAGGAGCTTAAATCCTTCCCCTCTGTCACTTCTCCATAAATTTATTATTGTTTTGTCAAAAAGGTACATAAGCTGTCGCTCCCGACTGCTTCATTGTGTCTTCATTTTTCTTGCGAAGGCTCCCTGCGCACGTGCAGATATGGCATAAATGTGCAAGCGCTGCCTCCGTTAACACGTCTCCGCCGGTCTCTCTGAAGGGCCCAGCCACGGAACCCAAGAAGAGAGAGGGAAGGTCTTCTTCCTGCCCACAGAGGCAAAGGGGCCATCGTTATGAACCCTGGCCAAAGGCACTGTTGGACCACTTGATTCTTTTGACCACCTTAGCTCCTTCCTTTTGGAAAGCCAAAGATTGCACCTGGTGGCCTGAGGGCCTGGCCTAGGGTGAGTCTGGCAGCCTCTATCCACGCACCCTCGGTTGGCCTGAGCGGCACCCTCAGGGCAGGTAAGCCACAAGCAGAATATATGGAGGGGCAGCACTGGATCTGCTTGTGTCAGGAATGGCCTTTCAGAGGGACAGGACGTGGTGGGGGAGCTGTGACCTCAACCATCAGGAATGAGGTGATTTCAGCGGTAAGCCAAGGGAAGGTAGGCTACAGTGGTGTCTGCGACTGCACTGTCTGAGGACGCTGGTCCATCCCAGCTGGACTTACGGGGGCCAGGTCCTGTGCTAGGTGCTAGGGACAATGGACCAACAGGAGAGAGACCTGTCCCATGGGCCTCCCATTTTAGTGAAAAAGACAAATAACAACAGATCAAAGAATGAATGTAAGATGTGCCAGGCCGTGGTAAGAGCCCTGTAGGACCATAAAGCCAGGCTGGCACGGAGATGGGTGGGAGACGGAGCGCCATGGCCTCGGGGCTGGGAGAGCTGGAGCAGTGGTGCCGTGGTGGACATTGTCTATGCACAGGCAGGCCAACGTGGAGTCCTTAATGAAGGTCAATTGCTTCTGCACAGAGACTGTGAGACAGACATGACCCAGCTCAGGGGGCCATTGAGAAGCCAAAGGGCCCCTGATCTGCCAGTGGTGGCCACTTTGGCACAGGCCCTGCAAGGTCTGGGAGTTGCCTGCATGCCAGAAGGCGGAGGGTGGCCATGGGTGTGGAGCTGGCTCCGGAGGGGCTGAGCAGTGCTGAGGTGCCCCGCCCTTGTCTGAGGCCTGCTTTGCAAACAGCAGTGGCTGCTGGTCTGGAATGTGGTGGAGTGGCAAGCCCGGGGAGGGGCACCCTGAGGTCCTGAGCACTGAGCAGGAGACAAGCAAAGAGACCTGGACTCTGTGTCGAGGCCACGGTGGGGAGGGAAGGCCACACTGTTGGCGGGCGGCAGTGGGAGCATTTTCTGCAATGCTCTGATTCAGAAATGGTCCGTCCTCTTGACAAGAGACATAAATACTGAGCATGGGATACAGAGACTAATCTGCTCTGATTAGAAGAGCTGGGAGGAACTAAAAATTAACTATGAAGACTTTGGCTAGTTAGAGTTTAGGAAGCAACCAATTTAAAATAGGATGAACATAGGGTGGAGGGAGGTGGGTGAATTTATTCAGATGGTAATGACTTGCATGAGTAGAAGGAATGAAATATGGTTAACAAAAAAATACATCTGAAGTTCTTGAGCGATGTGATTAAAGACCGCCTTCCCAAGTAAGTGGTGGGTGTGCCTTCTCTAAAACCATTAAAGGAGAGCGGTCCTGAAGTGCGGGTGACAAGGCAAAGCTAGTCCCTGCACTCCAAGATGGAGATGCAAAACTCCTTCCAGCTCTGATGCTTAGCCATCCAGGGAGACCTGGGAGGCTTCACTGAACATTTCCAAGAATATCTTCCAAAGTGTTACTGATGCTACTCTGAGTTCATGAATTTCGAGTTTGTGTAATGAAAATAAAATGCAAAAATTCACCCTGGAGTGTGAATGTGCCACCAATTCTTTAAAAGACTCTCTAAGGAATAAAGAATGTGGTGGTAGATTTCTGCCAGCCTCTGGCTTTGATCTGTGATTCAGTCAGCATATTTTACAGCAGGTTGCAGCAGCACTTCAAATTGGGCTACCTAAGATTACATATATAGAGATGAGTTTTAAAAGGGTCTCCCAAATCACACACAGAATGTTGCATATATTAATGAATACATTTTAAAGGGTGATAACATTGCCTCCTTAGATTTGCCACTGCAGGCTCAGCAGAGAAATTAAGACCTAAGAATCCCCCTTGCAGACTATTCACTGGAATACTAGATACACAGTTGCAAAACAGTACCACATTACAATTGTAAAAAAGTCACTTGCATTATGGACACTATAAAAGAGTGGTTACAAAGCAATTTTCTTTGACTTTTTTCATTATTTCCTGCTACAGTTGAGGATATTCATGTTTGCCGAAGTGTTTTTTTGCCATCATTTAGATCTCCTTTCTGTTTGATATTGGCAAAAAATAATAATTCATTGTTTATATCCCATCTTAAAATAACTAAAATAACTCAAAAGTCACAGAATTCTTATGGCCTTGGAGTTGATCAGAAAGGGGACAAGGAGAGTCATGAAAAGATGAAAATTATTCTATTAAATGCCTTTATAATTAAACTACTAGATCTCAGAAAAAGTACCAACTCAATTTAATTGAAATGCATTTAAAACGATTTTTTTTGTGAAAAAAATATAGCAAGTTGGAACTCTGTGAAGACAAATAAAAAAACTTTTCTTGGCATGTTATCGAAGTTCAATTCATGATACTTATCTATAAGATATAAAATATTGGTGGGAAACATTATTCATTTGGCGATGTGTCAGGCAGTTCTGACGTGCAGCCGGGTTAGGACCCATGCTCCTTAGAAAGGGGTCCCCAGACTACAGCATCCAAGCCTGCAGCTGAGCCCTGTCCCCGGGGACCAGTGGTCAGTTGTGACCCGGCGTCAGTGTGTTCCTCCCAGCTTTCCCCGCCTCCCCACTCTGTGCTCTCATTCATCCACCTGCACAAGCATCTCTGCTGACGTCGGCGCCTACTCCTTTCCTGGGGTGAAGTCCACACTTCTAATCTGGCCTTGAGTCCTTTGCAAACTTTCCAATCAATCTTGCCTTCACTCTCCTTATGTCACAGAAACGCTCCACTCCTCCCAAAGCTCCCTGTAGTGTTTGGCCTCTCAGAACCTGTGTCATTCTTGCTTTTTCCCCCACTTCAAAACCGGGTTTAAATCCTGCCAGCTCTAAGCCAATTCTAAGTGCCGTGGACACAGTAATCCCCTTTTGCTGGTACTTGCTCTTTCATGATTTGATAGCCTGGTACACGCCTTGTATTGACTTAATCCTCCTTCAAGGTCGAGATACAAAATAACATAGAGGGCGCACTAATCTTAAGTGTTCATCTTGATTTTTTAAAAAACATCTGTACACCCCCTCGTCCATTTTTCTTTTTCTGTGTATGTCCTATATTCCTAATTGTGTTGAATATCATTTAAGGGCAGAGAATGTTTTTATCTCTAGAAAGAAGTTCCACATAGTCAGCACGTGATATGCATGTCTAAATCTTTTCCTATATTGAGTCATCTGAATAAACACTGCTGAATTGTTTGTCTTGACACTATTCAGGGGGAAGAGCAGATGTGCAGATCCTGAAGAACAAACATTTCATTTTGGAGAAATGCTGTTAAGAAAAGGATATAGTGCTTCTGGGGGTTCATACCTGGGGCTTTGGCTGGTGCTCGTGGTCCCAGCTTTGCCTTTCCGTGTCTGTTATGGGAGAGCTCCAGGCACTCCTGGAATAAGGGCGCCCAGGGAAGGCACGCGCTCATCCCGAGATACACCCTGACCCGGTGAGGTACCGCACCGGGCCCAGGAATAGAGACCAACACAGCCTGGTCCTGTTCCCTTTGGAACTTACAATCTAGTTGTAGAAAAATGAACCTGGGTAAATCAGGTAGGCATTTTGCTAATTCCAGTCAGTTGATTTTAAAAAAAAGATTCCAGGGTCCTGCTCATCAGTTTAATGTTCACTGACTTGTATCTTTTTGCTGCTACTGAGGTGTCTTGAGATTTTGGATTTTGGCTACAGAAGTGGCCCCAAGCTATACTCACACGTGTCTGCTTGTGTGTGTATTTTGCAGAGGAAGTCCTTCCCTCTGCTTTTCAGTGTGAATGTCTGGCTGACTCTGACACTATGCTCAGTTAATAAGGCTATCAGACTGGTGCTGGTTTCAGGTGGTCTTTTCCAAATCAAAGACAGCCAGGTAGGCACAGTAGTCAAGCCTCACGTGGTACGCCTCTACTGAAAAGGCACGTATTAATGGATGCATTGATACTCCTTCAGGAATAAGCAGCTTTAGTGAGAAAGTTTCTAGTAGCATACACAGTATCATCCAGGTTCCTGGACTGAAATAAACTAAAAGCAGAGGAGAGGAGAAAGTGAAGTTTGGGTTATCAGGCTACTATTTTTTTTCCCTTTTTTGAGACAGAGTCTCGCTCTGTTGCCTGGGCTAGAGTGCCATGGCGTCAGCCTACGTCACAGCAACCTCCAAACTCCTGGGCTCAAGCAATCCTCCTGCCTCAGCCTCCCGAGTAGCTGGGACTACAGGTGAGCACTACCACAGCTGGGTAACTTTTAAAAACAATTTCCATTCTAAATCCATGTTAGAAATTGTACATGTGAAAGCAGAAAAGTGGAAGAAAGAAAGAAAAGCAGTACCATGTAGTTGCATGGAAGGTTACTATTTCCCTGGTATGTTTGAGTTAGATCCTTTTGTAAATTATATCTTTGGGCTTGGGAAGTTTCAATAGGAAGACAAACCTTGTTGCCATGAAGCAATTACAGTAAAGAAGTAACTAGCAGGCTCCTAGAAATGTGCAAGAAAAAGCCACACTAATAAAACAAAAATTTGGTAAGATTGAGGGTGAGCTGGGAAAAATACCATCCTTTCTGAACCAAATCTACCTCTGATTTTTAAAAAAAATCTTTCAAAGTAGGATGCACACTCATGCAATAACATGCAGTTTAAAATGATTTATTTGACAAATTTCTGTGACTTACATTTCAGCATTTCATCAAGTGCAAAAGTGAGGAAATAATTCATGGGCCTTTAGTGCTTTTGAAAATAATATTTATAACTCATAAAAATGTACATTCATATAATATGAAATGAATGTATTTTAAGAAAGTTCAAGCATATATGAGCACTATTTAATTTCACAAAATATATTAAATTTTGTTGGGGATATTTGCACTATAAAAGAGTCCTCAATTTACCAAAGGATTCAACATTAAGCTATTCTTTAAGTTGTAATTATTTTTTCAAGTCTAAAGAGGGGTTATTAGACTCATGTTATACTCATACATGGCTGCCTGTGTGCAACCATGCGGAAAGAGAGGAGACAGGCCTTCTAAAAAGGTGTTCTTAAAAGAAGACGCTGGGAAAACAACCAATAAGTGTTCCTTAAAGCCGACTTCTGAACATCTAAATATTAAAAAAAAAAAAAAAAAACCTTCAGTATGAGGGTTAGTCCTCATCTGCATACACCTGTTATTTTTTTTCTTAAACACTTGTTTACACTGGAAAACATTATAATGGCAAATATTTGGCTATGAATCTTCCTAAGAACTTAGAAGAGTCCCTGTAGTTATTTCTGAAACACTGGAATTCTTTTATGGAGAAATCTTCCAGTGAAGGAAAGGGGGAACTAAAAAAAACTTATTTAACTTAGGTTAAAATGCTTGCCAAGGTAAAAGCAAGTTGCTATTTTCCACGTTTTGAGGCTACGAGAAAATGGTGGCTACGTGCTTTATTTTTCAGCCAGGGAACACACACTGCCATTCCTGGGAAGGCTGTCAGGAGACAGCTGGGGTACTGCCTAAAGAGTTAAGCCTGTCTCTTTCCTTCCAATCCTGCCTTTTTCTTTCTTCCCAGATTTCCAGCTGGCTGGATGCATATTTAAGTTATTTGCATGGCTAAGTAAAACATTCCAAATTATATTTTCAAGGTTTTTAAAGAAATGCTGCTTTTAAACAAATTAATAAATGCAAATAATTAGAACTTAAAATGCAGTTCTAATTTTATTTCTAGTTTTGGCTGTTAAAAATCAAAACAAACTAACACAGTCCCAAGGGTTTTCCCAAACTAATCAACAGTTCTTTGGCAATGTTAGAGTAACATGACTGCCACGCTAATTAACAGCCTTTATAAGAAGTCTAATTAAAGTGTTGAAATAGGAAAACAACTAGAAATATGTTACAGAAGTTCCTCTGAAAGACATTGTCAAATGTTATGCCTTCTTAATTCTTTTCAAAAACTCACTTTAGTATGTGGAAAATATAAATGGGCAAATTTAATTTTTTCTGATAATAAATGAAGTTAGTGGCATTTTTTTCCAGTTACACAAAGACAATTAGCACATGAAAAATTTATAGAAGGAAAGCAGAAAGAGAGTACCGTGCAAAACTGTCCTAAAACAATTTTAGTATAAGTTATGAGACCAGATTTTGTATAAGTTATGACAACAGTCAAATAAAGTCTGAGTATGATGGCAAAAACCAAAAAAACCCCAAAGGATATAAAGAAATAGGACTGTCTACTGAATAAGTTGAACGAGGTGTTTATAGTCATGTAACCAAACTAAGAAATTATTCCCCTCTTTAACTTTTATACACCACCTATCATTCTAAATATTATCAATCACACTAAACTAAAAAAACCCACCACCTTCAATTGGATAATTTTGGGCAGAAAACTGAACACGCGGGAACTAGAGTTTTGACCAAATTTTTGAGACAGATTCATTACAGCAAATTAACTAGTTCTGTTAAAAGGCAGCTATAAAAATACACATCATCACAAGCTATACAGAACTTTGAAATCTAGTTAAGAGTGGAGAAAGACTGGGATTTCTTAATGTATCTGGAGAGGACTATAAACCCAAAGGTTGAAGGGCATTTCAGCGTTGTAGCATGTTCAGAGTTTCTAGAGGGTTTAGCAGCTCTCTAATACACAGAGAGCATTTCAAAAGGTGGATACGGCTGGGAAACCTCAGAGTAGGTTCTGCCATCACACTTGATCCCGAAGGCGGGCCAGTCTCTGGGACAGCTCATCCTGTTCAGCCGAAGCCACACTCGTGCCCACGGAGCCGGTCTGCCCCTGCGGCAGCTCCATGTTGAGGTCGAGGCCCGCCTCGTCTGCCATTTCCTGGAGCAGCATATCCACTTGGTTCTGGGGAGTGGTCAGCGTCGTCGTGCTACTCATCGTGTCTTCCATTTGCTGCGTCTGGACATCCAGCGTCTCAAATTGGTGCTCAAATTTGTCCATCAAGGCAGAAATCTTCTCCAGATTCATGGTCTTCAATGTCGCATCCATTGACTTAACCACACCAGCCATCGACTTGGTCACCTTGCCCATCGTCACCGCCGTCTGGACTCTGGCGGCCACTGCATCGACCCGCGCACTCATTCTCAAGAAATTCACTGCCTGGTTTTTCTGGCGGATGGCATTTTCGGCGTGTATTCTCGCAACTTCCATGTTGCCCTTCTGGATGGCCTTTTTAATTTTGGCCTTTTCGGCCTTTTCTTCCTTATCGCATTTTTTGGCACTCCTGCCCAGTTCTTTGGCCGCGAACTTCAGGTTGAACAGGTGTTTCTCCATGTTGGACATAGTCGGATGGCTCCTTGGGGTGGGCGGCCAGGGTCCAAACGTGCGCCGAAGAGAAACAAGAGGTAGGTCCGCTCCCGGCCGCCGCTCCTTTGTTTTGGTCCCACTTCCTGTTTCTACTGCGCGCTGCGCAGGCGGTGACGTCAGAGTTCGGCGCCAGGGCGGGGCCTGCGGGACAGGGCGCCGGGGAAGGGCAGGGGCGTGGCCTGCGGACGGGACGGCGCCGGGGCGCCCCTGGGGCGAAGCTCCCTGCAGACGCGACCGGGCCGCGGCGGCGCGGGACGCGGGCCCCGGGAGCCCGGCGCTGGCTTTCTGCCCTGCGTCCCACGCAGTTTTTAAAGTACTTCATGCATTAGTAAATTCTCAAAAATGAGTGTCCACACGCACTTTCGTAGGAATCCATGGACACGTCCAGAGCCTGGCGGGCTTCACGCGGCGGTGCCGGAGGGCCGACCGGCGAGACACCGCCAGTCTGCGGACTAACGCGTCCGCGCGCGCCCTCCACTCTCCCAGGGAACCCGCATGCAGGGCGGTTACTACCTTGACACGCAGAACGGACGACAGCCGTGGCAGCGCCCTGCCTGCCCCCAGTCTTTGCTGGAGTTCTGTGATATCCTTGTGTTGCAATGGGTGAAAATACCTGCAAAACGGTGGCACCACCAAATTTACACCGTGGCCGGAAGTTCAGCTTATAGTTGCCAGCAACTATCATCTGAAAATCATTCTGTGGCTTAATAATAAAAAGATCCAACTTTTGCTGACACCATTCTATCTTTTTGATGTTTTATAAATATCAAAAGAACTTCACTCACTTTGACAGGCTCAACTGTCATTTTAAATTATGCAGGCAGAGCATGGCGAGGTACGTGGCTCACACCCACTGACACACATCAGAACTGTCACTGTGTATCACACCCTTTAAAAATGCAGGCTTTCCAACAGCAGCAGTGTGTGCTGCCACTTTTTTCTTCAGAAAGATTCCTCCGACACAGCAATAACAAAATATAAGATCCAATCTGCCCTCATGAGCTAGGCTGAAAATGAACCCTGAGAGCTAATTCTGTTTAGACGTCATTTTATCCCAGTGTCCCCCCCACCTCTCTGGGCTTCCTGTGATAGCTTGCTGCCCGGTTTGTGCCACAAGCCATGGGGTGCCGGTGCCACGTGATCTTCTGAAGACACAGCTCTGATGCCATCACTCTCTTGCTCCCAACCCTGGGCGTAGAGGCTAACTCCCCTGCAGCACTCTGGCTCCCTTCTCTTCGGCTCCCCTCTGCCATTCAAACCAGGCTGAAGCATGGAGGTCGGGCATTATTTGGCCAGCGTGGAGAATGAGGCCAATGCTCCTCCCTTTGTGTACATTATTGTTTTGCCTGGATTCGCTGTTCCTGCATCTCTGCCTATTGAGACCCTGCCCATCCTTTAGAAGCCTTCCCTGGAGTCCCCCTCCGTGCTGCCACAGCACAGGGCACACTGCTTGGCACGAGGTCTGTGTGTGCAATTTCTAACATGAACTACTTGGAAGCAGAGAACATTTATTCCTTTCCCCTCCAAGGGCCTCAGCGGGAGCTCTACACACAGCAGTCGCTGACTGCATCCTATAAGGCTTTGCTGAATTTGACTGTAGTTGAGAGTGCTAGGATGTTACCCTAGTTAGCAGCTTAGCCAAGACTCCCCCACCCCGCAAAAAAAAAAAAAAAAACAGTAGAAGCCTCTTTCCAAATGAAACTTTTCTAGAGATGGAATATATAAAACCAATAAAAGGGAAGAAATCTGTTTGAAGTGGAGATAAAGGGCCCAAGCTCCTCCCTTCTCTGCTCGTCCCCATCCTACTCTCCCCTTCTTTTGAGTCCTGGCTTTGAATGGGGTTCCCAAACCAGTTCCTTGTTCATGTTCCATGTCATGCTCCACAGTCTTCTTAATGACAAATTCTAATTAGGTGAGATGGTTTAGAACATAATCTTGAGAAACTCTGAAAGATGATGGTAATAAAGACAACTGACATTTCTTAAGTACTTACATGCCAGGTATTGTTCCGGGTATGAGTTAACTCATTTTACAGCCTTCCAAACCCTAGGAGTAGATACAATTATATCTCTAGTTCACGGGTAAGGAAACTGAAATGCAGAGAGCTAACTAACTTGCCTGAGACCACATATCTGGTGTTAGAAATCAGATTCCATGGATATACTGGGACCAGTAATAAAAGAATGGAGAATCCAGTAAGGAAAAGTGAACAAGAATAAAAGAATGATCATCCTTTAGCGTAAAGAAAGTTGATTTAGCAGCTGTTCTTCTGAGAAGATTGAGGGGCTACACTGACTACAAGGTTACTATGAGCTTTCTAAACTTTCAAAGAAATTCACCTGAAGCTATGCTCATTGGGTGATGGAAGGTCCCCTCTCTGGGCTGGACAAAGTCCGGAGAGTGGATGGGCTAAGTTGCAGGAGGAATGCGGAAGAGAAGGCCACCCTTGGCCCTGGCAGCCCTCCACACCCCTTCGCTAGCCCTGCCCTCTCTTCCGGTCAGCACCCCCAGCCATTCCTGAAGTGTTCAACAGGATCCGCAGCTAACAACTCTCACTTTCACATTTACAGAGTTGAGACTCATATACTCAGCTATCTCGGTGATACTGGGTAATTTGTGGTGGAAGACTCTTTGGCAACTCCTCAAAGTGACTGAACTCAGTCCTTTCCCCCAAATCTGCGTATCCCCACTCACCAATAGTACCTCCATCCACGTTGTTGTTCAAGTGAGATTCTGAGGAATTATTCCTCGACCACTTCTGTATCTAGATCTACATCCAACCTGGCTCTGAGTTTCCATTCTTTATATTCCATCAAGGGTGACAAGCTTCGGGTCTTTTTCAGATTGGTATGCTTTTGTTTTTGTGTATCTAGCAAAAGGGTGATTATTTTCAAAGACGACTTTGGTCCTATGACAATTCTGATTGTATCTGAGAACCTTCTGGACCCAATACAGGTATGAAAAAAGAATATTCAGTTTATAATCACTGAATAGTGATTAGTTGGAATAGCTGCAACTTCTGCAATAACACTGTGACCTTACAACACCCATAGCCAAGTACATAATTTTTTCTTAGTGAAAACAAAGAAAATTTTAATTAGAGTGCAGACGTTTCTAGAAAGCTGCAATTCAAACCAATTAATTATTATTATTAACTCTGTCACCCAGGCTGGAGTGCAATGGCATGGTCATAGCTCACTATAACTCTGAACTCATGGACTCAAGTGATCCTCCTGCGTCACCCTCCTGTGCTGCTGGACTGCAGGCACACACCACTGCACCTGGCTAATTTTTAAATTTTTTGTAGAGATGGGGTCTTGCTATGTTGCTTAGGCTTGTATTGAACCCCCACCTCGGCCTCCCAAATTGCTAGGATTATAGGCTTGAGCCACCATGTCTGATAAAATTATTTTTATCATGAAATGAGGAAGAAAAATTAGCTGTAATTTGGCACATTTGACCTATACAAGTGGTTAAACTTGAGATATTTCAGCAGGACCTGTGGTTTGATTTTATTGGAAAAGAAACATTTGCTAAATCTAAAGACACTCAAAAAAGGAAATAAAAGATATGAAAAATAACTTTATTATGTGGGTTAGAATATTCCTGGATTCTCATAGGTATGTTTCTGGTGATTTTGAAATGTTATACCTCAAATTCTCTTTCAGAGCTCTTCTTTACTTATCACAATTTTTATTTATGCATGTATTTGTGTTTATTTGCTCAGTAGCAGTCTTTTCTATTATATCTGGCATGGTGACATTTTAGTTCACTACCTGTCCTTGGTACTATTCAACCTCTGGAACACAACAGATGCTCAGTAAATTTCTGCTGAACGTATGAATGTGTGAATACAGTTGAAGGAAGTGGCAGCGGATTCGTATTCACTTGGTGACCATTTTAAGGAATACATATGTATCTATATATTACATATGTATCTATAAATTATATACATATGTATCTATATATTATATATAATATTAATATGTTGCATATATTATTATGCATATTACACATACATATATATGATTTTTTCTCTATATCACCTTTTTATTTAGGAATAATGCTATAATTAAAAACTCTGAGACTCCTTAAACCTTGGAATATTGCAAAGTCACAGTCCCTCAAATTATGTTAACATGGTGTTAAGGTTTACAAATGAAAACAAGGAAGATTTAGAAGAAAATAGGAAAGTAGCACATAAATAGTATTCTGCATTGGTACAGGTAGTGCTTCGTATGCACTTTAAATGCATGGCTTGTTATTCCTCACGGTGATGCTGGTGAGCTAACATGGTTATGAGAAACCTAAGTTCCATGCGTCCTGAGAGTCTAATTTGGCATCTGCTATTGTACCAATGGAAGAGTTCTCCTTTTCTACACTGAACAACTTCTTACCAATTTGATGACAAGCTGAAAATGATATCTAAATACTCAAGTCCCTCTAAAGACAGTACAGGATTTCTTTTGGCACTGAGAAAAGCAGTGGCCACCTTGTCCTGGGAGTTCACAGAAGCTGGGCTTCAGATTCATCAGAAAAAAAAATCGATGGTAGTAATTTTCTTTTCTTTTCTTTTGAGACAGAGTTTCACTCTGTCACACAGACTAGAGTGCAATGGCATTATCATAGCTCACTGCAACCTTTTAAAAAATTCCTGGAGCAATCTGTATAGATTCATTGTAAAATTTACTAAGAGAAAAAAATGTTTTATTTAAATAGATTTTCCCCAGCAACTCGTAATGGGTGTTTGCAAATCTCACGGGAACCATGTAGAGTGGACACAGTGAAACAGAGAAGGAAGCCTGTGCCCATCTCTATATGATTCCTGCAGTTAGAGAATGGGGGTTCCTACCACAGACAGAGACAAAAATATAGGTACAAACTGAAGAAATATGGCAGGAAACCACAGACCTGAAATACCATGAGGTTGGTGAAGTACATGATACATTCCTTCTCTTTCCGATCTCTGTTCCCATTCTTCACTAGCAATCTTTGTTATGCTATTTTTTCTTTTTAAGAAAAGCTTATTTCCCTGAATAGAAGCATGTGGCAATATCTAATAGCTGTCTGACTGTTGAATGGGAAATATACAGCTTATACTGCCAACAAGGCTCTGGGTTGAAAGCAATTTGGTGACTACAGACCGGAAGCTGGAAGGACAGGATCGTGTGCCTGTCTGACGTGGTACCGCTGGAAGCCGATCATTCTCAGATAACTTTTATTTTTTAACTGACCATTAAGCGCACAACCCTTAAAAGTTTAAAATAGTTAATGTGCAAACTGGCCAGTCAATTTTGTTGCATATTAAAACTTTCTCTTGTCCTCTTCCCAGAGCACCTTCTGTTCATGATGGAAACCAACTGTGAGAAGGTGGGGGCTCTTCCCAGGGCTAGTGTGGACTGAGTGTTGGTAGATGGTTGGGGAAATAGCATTTGTCTTCTTCACTGTTGTTCCTGGGAACGTGTGTGCAGCTGACTCACTCAAACCCTCAATCGATGCTGTACTTGACCTCCTGAAGACCCAGCTTTTACCCAGCGTCGTGTCTCAGGTGGATTCTGCTTAAGGCAGGCAAGTGACTCACAACAACAGCTATGGTCACAGGATGGAGAGGGCTGGTTCCAGCAACCACATATTCTGAGAACCATTAAAAATTCGTTCAATTCTAGTCTAACCCACACTGTATGTAAAGGAAGGGGTCACTGGGCATCAGTGCTCACAGAAGGCTAATCTTGGCCATTTCTTTGGGTCAAAGAAGCCCTGAGGACCTCAGATGAGGAGTGTGTCTGAGAGGAGCGACCAAGTAGACAGTGCTGCTCAGATCACACTGTGTCAAAGGAAGAACTGGAATGAGAAACTGACCCTCAAATCTGTGCTCACCTCTCGCTGAGTTTCTTATTTTAAAAGAGATCCAAGATGTCATTAAACATGTTAAATTGAGGCTAATAAAAAATTTCCTTTTTTGGCAAAAGGATCTGTTAAGTCTGGTCTATCTTAGAAGATATATTTAGTCACTGTGCATATCTTAGAAGGAAGTCATGGTAAAGCAGCTTCTTTCCTAGCAATCGCTGCCTGCTTGGGGTAGCTGGATAAGGAATCTTTCATTCCTTCTTCACAGAAACAATGCATAATGCTACATTTTTATTAATATCAAATAGAATGAGAAACAAGGCATCCCATGTTTACCACGTTTTTTTTTTTTTTTTTGAGACAGAGTCTCGCTTTGTTGCCCAGGCTAGAGTGAGTGCCGTGGCGTCAGCCTAGCTCACAGCAACCTCAAACTCCTGGGCTCAAGCAATCCTGCTGCCTCAGCCTCCCAAGTAGCTGGGACTACAGGCATGCGCCACCATGCCCGGCTAATTTTTTCTATATATATGTTAGTTGGCCAATTAATTTCTTTCTATTTATAGTAGAGATGGGGTCTCGCTCTTGCTCA